>OY723395.1:29461353-29496353 GCA_963210295.1 Ophion ellenae
GTACTGTAACTCTCCAGTACTGTAAAGAGGTGCCAGACAGCGAGAAGTGATCAAGGGAAGGAAGGTACCACTGCTCGATTGTTGTGTGGTGGAGCTTGAATAAAAAAAAATGTTCCGTGTGTCTGAAGCTTTTGGCTACTTCTCCCATGCCTCTTTATGTGTAGGAGAACTGGCCAGCATTTCTCAAACAAACATTGAACAACAATGCATCGGCAAGAGATGAGAAATCACACTGCTCGACTGTTGTATGGGATACGTTGCAGAAAAAAACCATTCTCTATTTCTGAAGCTTCTGGCTACTTCTTTCATATGTCTCCATGTGTGCTGAAACTCTCTAGTACGCTAAATAATTGATTAGACAACAATCAGTCAACAATGGATGAGAGGTCAGACTCGTGGCCCGCCGTGTGATCCACTTCCGATATAAAAAAAATATCTCGTCCGTCCAAAGTTTTTGGCTCACTCTGAGATCTGTTCTTTCCTGTTCTAAATTTCTCTAGTCGTTGAAAAAAAAATATCAGTCTCAAGAAATCGGCAGAGAGGGAAATAGAGCAAGAATCGGATGTTTAAGGTACAGGCTTGGTAAAAAAAAAATCGATTTCCCGTGTCCGACGCTTCTAGTCTCTTCTCACATATGTTTTGATACGTGTGAGACTTTCCTCGTACTGTACAAAAAATATTAAACAACAATAGGTCATCAAGGGACGACGGGTGATACTGCTCGATTGTTCTACCGTACAACTTCCATGATAAAAATTCTTTCGCGCCTCTCAAGCTCGTGGCTACTTCTGACCGATCTTTCTGTGCGTACTGTAACTCTCCAGTACTGTAAAGAGGTGCCAGACAGCGAGAAGTGATCAAGGGAAGGAAGGTACCACTGCTCAATTGTATTGAGATGGTATAGAGATGGCCGAGAAGTTGCCATAAGCTTGAGAGGAGCGAAATATATATTCTTTTTTTCATGGAAGTTGTACGGTAGAACAATCGAACAGTGTCACCTGTCACCCCTTGATGACTCATTGTCGTCTAATATTTTTTTTACAGTGCGGGAATGTTCCCGTACATATAAAAACATATGTGACAAGTAACTACAATCTTCAGACACGGGAAATCTAATTTTTTATCAAATCTGTACCATGCAACAATCGAGAAGTGCCACCTCTCATACCTGTACCATTTATTGTTGGCCAGTATTTTTTTTCTGAATTCCTGGAGAGTTCTAGTACGCATACGAACAGATGTAAAAAGTGCCAAGAATATTCGGGCACACGGTATTTTGTTTTGCTTTGAATTCGCACATTACAACACTTGATTTGTTATCTATCTCCTTCTCTGCCTATTTATAGAGACTGATGGGTTTTTTTCATCTACTAGCAACTTTTAGTACGCGACAAAACAAACGTCGGACGCACGAAATAATATTTTTGATCGAAAGTATACCATACGACGTTACATCAGCCTGACCTCCCATCCATTGATGACTGGTTTTGTTCTGATGGTTTATTTGGCGTACTAGACAGTTTCAGTACACATAACGACACATGGACGAAGTAGCCAGGAGCTTCAGGAATCACGAATTATTTTTTTCTGTAACGTGTTCCATAGAACAGTCAATCAGTGTCATTTCTCATCCCTTGCCGCTTTATTGTTGGCCATTATTGGTTCTTGTAATACTGGCGAGTTCTCCTGCATATGAAGAGGCATATGAGATGTAGTCAAAAGCTTCAGACACACGAAATGTTATTTTTCATTCAAGCTCCACCACACGGTAATCGAGCAGTCGTACCATTCCTCCCTTGATCATTTCTCGCTTCCTAGCACTTCTTTACAGTACTGAAGTGTTACAGTGTACACAGAAGGATGGCTGAGAAGTAGCCATAAGTTGGAGAGGCGCGATATACTTTTTTTCATGGAAGTTGTACGGTCGAGTAATCGAGCAGTGTCACCTGTCATCCCTTGACGACTTATTGTTGCCTTATATTTTTTTTACCGTACGAGGAAGATCGCGTACATATAAATACATATGTGAGAATTAACTAGAAGCTTCAGACACGGGAAATCGTTTTTTTTTATTAAACCTGCACCATACAACATTCGATTTTTGTTCGATCTCCCTCTCAGCCGATTTCTTGAGACTAATATGGTTTTTCAACTACTAGAGACATTCAAAACACGAAAGAACCGATGTCAAATGGAGCCAAAGTCTAATGATTTATTTAGCGTACGAGAGAGTTCCAGTACACATGGCGACACATGGAAGAAATACCCAGAAGCTTCAGAAATAGAGAATGATTTTTTTCTAAAAAGTATTCCATACAACAGTCCGAGCAGGGTAATTTCTCATCCCTTGCCGATTCATTGTCGTCCAATATTTGTTTTTGAAATACTGGCGAGTTCTCCTTCACATAAAGACGTATGTGAGAAGTAGCCAAAAGCTGCAGACACACGAAACAATTTTTTTTATTCAAGCTCCACGACACAACAATCGAGCAGTGGTACCTCCCTTCCCTTGATCACTTCTCGTTGTTCAGCACCTCTTGACAGTACTGGAGAGTTCCGGTACGCACAGAAAGATCGTTCAGAGATAGCCATAAGCTTGAGAGGCGCGAAAGAATTTTTTTCATGGAAGTTGTACGGTACGACAATCGAGCAGTGTCACCTGTCATCCCTTGATGACCTATTGTTGTATATACATATATTTTTTTTTAACAGTACGAGGAAGGTCTCGCACATATAAACCCATATGCGCGAAGTAAATAGAAGCTTCAGACACGGGAAATCGATTTTTTTTACTAAACCTGTACCATGCAACATTCGATTCTTGTTCTATCTCCCTTTCTGCCGATTTATTGACACTGATATTTTTCTTCAACTACCAGAGAATTTCAGAACAGGAAAGAACAGATGTCAGAAGTGGCCAACAACTTCGGACGCACGATATAATTGTTTCGATCGGAAATGTATGACACGGTGGGACACCACTCTGACCTCTCATCCCCTGTTGACTGATTGTTGTCTAATCATTTATTTAGCGCACTAGAGAGTTTCAGTACACATGGAGACATGAAAAATATAGCTAGAAACTTCAGACACAGAGAATGATTTTTTTCTGCAAAGTATCCCATACAACAGTCGAGCAGTGTGATTTCTCATCTCTTGCCGATTCATTGTTGTCCAATATTTGATCTTCAAATGCTGTCGCGTTCTCCTACACATAAAGACGTATGTGAGAAGTAGCCAAAAGCTTCAGACACACGAAATTATTTTCTTCCTCAAGCCCCACCACAAAACAATCGAGCAGAGGTATCTTTCCTCCCTTCATGACTTCTCGTTGTCTAGCACGTCTCTACAGTACTTGAGACTTACAGTACCCACAGAAAGATGACAGTGAACTGGCCGTAAGCTTGAGAGTCGCGAAATAATATTTTTTCAATAAAGTTGTACGGTAGAACCATCGAACCTGTCATCCCGTGATGACCTATTGTTGTCTAATGTTTTTTCACCGTACCGAGAATTTCTCGTCCATATAAAAACATATTGAGACGTAACTAGCAGCTTGAGACACGGGAAATCCTTTTTTTAAGATTAAACCTGTACCATGCAGCAATCGAGAAGTCTAGCCTCTCATGCCTGGACAATTCATTGTTGTCCAGTATTTTTTCTGAATTCCTGGAGAGTTGTGGTACTCATACAAATCTATCTAAATATTCGGCAGAATCTTCAGGCACCCGCTTTTTTTTGCTACAAGGTGTACAATAGAACATTTGATTTTTTATCTATCTCCTTCTCTGCCGATTTATTGAGACTCATATTATCTTTCAACTACTAGCGACTTTTATTACACGAGAGAACTAATGTCAGACGGAGCCAGAAACTTCGGACGCACGAAATAATATTTTTGTTCGAAACTGTATCATTCGACGTTACAGCAGCCTGACCTCTTATACTTTGTTTCTCGGTTCTGTTCTGATGGCTTATTTAGCATACTGTAGAGTTTCAGTGCACACAAAGACACACGAAAGAAGTAGCCAGAAGCTTCAGAAATCGAGAATGATTTTTTTCTGGAAAGTTTTCCATAGACCAGTCGAGCAGTGTGATTTCTCATCCCTTGCGATTCATTGTTGTCCAATATTTGTTTTTGAACAACTGGCTAGTTCTCCTACACATAAAGACGTATGTGAGAAGTAGCCAAAACCTTCGGACACACGAAACAATTTTTTTTATTCAAGCCCCACAGTACAACAATCGAGCAGTGGTACCTTTCCTCCTTTGATGACTTCTCGTTGTCTAGCACGTCTTTACAGTACTAGAGAGTTACCGTACACGCAGAAAGATGGCTGAGAAGTTGCCATAAGCTTGAGAGGAGCGAAATATATTTTTTTCTTCATAGGAGTTGTATGGTTAAACAATTGAGCAGTGTCACCTGTCACCTCTTGATGACTTATTGTTGTCCAATATTTTCTTTATCGTTCGAGAAAGTTCTCGTACATATAACAACATATGAACGATCTGGGGGACCCGAATGGACATTACTAACATGACGGCATTGAGTTCTCCTCTGCTTTTACCTTTATTTCTGTCATATTGCTTCAAATACAATGACGACGATTTGAGGATGATTCCAGGGGCATTTGTTAATAAAAAAAGGTAAAAGCAATGACTCTGATGAATCTGGGGAACCCGAATGACTATTACTAATATGACGGCATCGAATTCTTCTCTGCTTTTACCTTTGTTTTTGTCATATTGCTTCAAATACAATGACGACGATTTGAGGATGATTCCAGGCGCATTTGTTAATAAAAAAAGGTAAAAGCAATAATTGTGATGAATCTAGGGGACCCGACTGGGCATTGCTAATATGACGGCATCAGGTTCTTCTCTGCTTTTACCTTTATTTCTGTCATATTGGATCAAATAAAATGACGACGATTTAAGGATGATTACAGGCGCATTTCTTAACAAACAAAGATAAGAGCAATGATTGTGCAAATTCTGGAAGACCCGAATGGACATTGCTACTATGACGGCATCGAGTTCTTCTCTGCTTTTACCTTTATTTCTGTCATATTGGATCGAATAAAATGACGACGATTTAAGGATGATTACAGGCGCATTTCTTAATAAAAAAAGATAAAAGCAATAATTGTGCTCATTCTGGGGGACCCGAATGGACATTGCAAATATGACGGCATCGAGTTCTTCTCTGCTTTTACCTTTATTTCTGTCATATCGCATCGAATAAAATGACGAAGATTTGGGGATGATAACAGGCGAATTTGTTAATAAACAAAGGTAAAAGCAATGGTTGTGTCGATTCTGGGGGACCCAATTGGACAGGCCTGATATGACGGCACCGAGTTCTTCTCTGCGTTTAGCTTTCTTTCTGTCATATCGCATCAAATACACTGACGACGATTTGAAGACGATTACAGGCGCATTTGTTAATAAAAAAAAGATAAAAGCAATAATTGTGCTCATTCTGGGGGACCCGAATGGACATTACTAACATGACGGCATCGAGTTCTTCTCTGCTTTTACCTTTATTTCTGTCATATTGCTTCCAATACAATGACGACGATTTGAGGATGATTTCAGGCGCATTTGTTGTTAAAAAAAGGTAAAAGAAATGACTGTGATGAATCTGGGGAACCCGAATGAATATTACTAATATGACGGCATCGAGTTCTTCTCTGCTTTTACCTGTGTTTCTGTCATATTGCTTCAAATATAATGACGACGATTTGATGATGATTTCAGGCGCATTTGTTAATAAAAAAAGGTAAAAGCAATAATTGTGATGAATCTGGGGGACCCGACTGGGCATTGCTACTATCACGGCATCGAGTTCTTCTCTGCTTTTACCTTTATTTCTGTCATATCGCATCGAATAAAATGACGAAGATTTGGGGATGATGACAGGCGCATTTGTTAATAAACAAAGGTAAAAGCAATGGTTGTGTCGATTCTGGGGGACCCAATTGGACAGGCCTGATATGACGGCACCGAGTTCTTCTCTGCTTTTACCTTTCTTTCTGTCATATCGCATCAAATACACTGACGACGATTTGAAAACGATTACAGGCGCATTTGTTAATAAAAAAAGATAAAAGCAATAATTGTGCTCATTCTGGGGGACCCGAATGGACATTACTCACATGACGGCATCGAGTTCTTCTCTGCTTTTACCTTTATTTCTGTCATATTGCTTCAAATACAATGACGACGATTTGAGGATGATTCCAGGCGCATTTGTTAATAAAAAAAGGTAAAAGCAATGGCTCTGATGAATCTGGGGAACCCAAATGATTATTACTAATATGACGGCATCGAATTCTTCTCTGCTTTTACCTTTGTTTCTGTCATATGGCTTCAAATACATTGACGACGATTTGATGATGATTTCAGGCGCATTTGTTAATAAAAAAAGGTAAAAGCAATAATTGTGATGAATCTGGGGGACCCGAATGGATGCCGTCATATTAGCAATGTCCATTCGGGTCCCCCAGAATGAGCACAATTATTGCTTTTATCTTTTTTTTATTAACAAATGCGCCTGTAATCATCCTCAAATCCTCGTCGTAGTATTTGATGCGATACGACAATAATAAAGATAAAAGCAGAGAAGAACTCGATGCCGTCATACTAGCAATGTCCATTCGGGTCTTCCAGAATTTGCATAATCATTGCTTTTATCTTTGTTTGTTGAGAAATGCGCCTGTAATCATCCTCAAATCGTCGTCATTTTATTTGATCCAATATGACAGAAATAAAGGTAAAAGCAGAGAAGAACTCGATGCCGTCATACTAGCAATGTCGATTCGGGTCTTCCAGAATTTGCACAATCATTGCTTTTATCTTTGTTTGTTAAGAAATGCGCCTGTAATCATCCTTAAATCGTCGTCATTATATTTGATCCAATATGACAGAAATAAAGGTAAAAGCAGAGAAGAACTCGGGGCCGTCATATTAGCAATGCCCAGTCGGGTCCCCTAGATTCATCACAATTATTGCTTTTACCTTTTTTTATTAACAAAGGCGCCTGAAATAATCATCAAATCGTCGTCATTGGATTTGAAGCAATATGACAGAAACAAAGGTAAAAGCAGAGAAGAACTCGATGCCGTCATATTAGTAATATTCATTCGGGTTCCGCAGATTCATCACAGTCGTTGCTTTTACCTTTTTTATTAACAAATGCGCCTGAAATCATCCTCAAATCGTCGTCATTGTATTTGAAGCAATATGACAGAAATAAAGGTAAAAGCAGAGAAGAACTCGATGCCGTCATGTTAGTAATGTCCATTCGGGTCCCCCAGAATGAGCACAATTATTGCTTTTATCTTTTTTTATTAACAAATGCGCCTGTAATCGTATTCAAATCGTCGTCAGTGTATTTGATGTGATATGACAGAAAGAAAGGTAAAAGCAGAGAAGAACTCGATGCCGTCATATCAGGCCTGTCCAATTGGGTCCCCCAGAATCGACACAACCATTGCTTTTACCTTTGTTTATTAACAAATGCGCCTGTTATCCTCCCCAAATCTTCGTCATTTTATTCGATGCGGTATGACTGAAAAAAAGGTGAAAGCAGAGAAGAACTCGATGCCGTCATATTAGCAATGCCCATTCGGGTCCCCCAGATTCATCACAATCACTGCTTTTACCTTTTTCTATTAACAAATGCGCCTGAAATCATCCTCAAATCGTCGTCATAGTATTGGAAGCAATATGACAGAAACAAAGGTAAAAGCAGAGAAGAACTCGATGCCCCCATATTAGTAATGTTCATTCGCGTTCCCCAGATTCATCACAGTCATTGCTTTTACGTTTTTTTATTAACAAATGCGCCTGAAATCATCCTCAAATCGTCGTCATTGTATTTGAAGCAATATGACAGAAATAAAGGTAAAAGCAGGACCGGTGCGATGGTCTAGTGGTTAGCGTGCTCGCCACTAAACCAGCGGACCGGGAGGTCCCGGGTTCGAATCCCAGTCGCGTACATTTCGTCGTGAAATGTTTTTCTTCGGCATTTTCGCGGCGAAATAAGACTAGTTCCACGACTGGGGGGCGAACTCGATGACCGGCTGTATTGGTATAGGTTTTCCGCAGTTTCCCTATACCCATGACAGAAATGTCATGACGAATATAATACAGAGGGGGAAGTCGGCTGCGGCCGCAAGAGGGGCGGGGGGGGGGGGGGACTAGGAGAAAGATGGAGAAAAAGAGAGTAAACAGTAGAGGCAAGAAACGGGCACAATGAAGGGAAAGAATAGGTAACAAACGCGAAAAGCGTGTACCTAAGGAAAAAACCAAAACAAAAAAAAAGGTAAAAGCAGAGAAGAACTCGATGCTGCCATATTAGCCATATCGATTCGGGTCCCCCAGAATGAGCACAATTAGTGCTTTTATCTTTTTTTATTAACAAATGCGCCTATAATCATCCTCAAATCCTCGTCGTTGTATTTGATGTGATACGACAAAAGTAAAGGTAAAAGCAGAGAAGAACTCGATGTCGTCATACTAGCAATGTCCATTCGGGTCTTCCAGAATTTGCATAATCATTGCTTTCGTCTTTGTTTGTTAAGAAATGCGCCTGTAATCATCCGTAAATCGTCGTCATTTTATTTGATCCAATATGACAGAAATAAAGGTAAAAGCAGAGAAGAACTCGATGCCGTCATACTAGCAATGTCCATTCGGGTCTTCCAGAATTTGCACAATCATTGCTTTTATCTTTGTTTGTTAAGAAATGCGCCTGTAATCATCCTTAAATCGTCGTCATTTTATTTGATCCAATATGACAGAAATAAAGGTAAAAGCAGAGAAGAACTTGATGCCGTCATATTAGCAATGCCCAGTCGGGTCCCCTAGATTCATCACAATTATTGCTTTTACCTTTTTTTATTAACAAAGGCGCCGGAAATCATACTCAAATTTTCGTCAATGTGTTTGAAGCCATATGCCAGAAACAAAGGTAAAAGCAGAGAAGAATTCGATGCCGTCATATTAGTAATAATCATTTGTGTTCCCCAGATTCATCAGAGCCATTGCTTTTACCTTTTTTTATTAACAAATGCGCCTGGAATCATCCTCAAATCGTCGTCATTGTATTTGAAGCAATATGACAGAAATAAAGGTAAAAGCAGAGAAGAACTTGATGCCGTCATGTTAGTAATGTCCATTCGGGTCCCCCAGAATGAGCACAATTATTACTTTAATCTTTTTTTATTAACAAATGCGCCTGTAATCGTTTTCAAATCGTCGTCAGTGTATTTGATGCGATATGACAGAAAGAAAGGTAAAAGCAGAGAAGAACTCGGTGCCGTCATATCAGGCCTGTCCAATTGGGTCCCCCAGAATCGACACAACCATTGCGTTTACCTTTCTTTATTAACAAATGCGCCTGGTATCATCCCCAAATCTTCGTCATTTTATTCGATGCGATATGACAGAAATAACGGTAAAAGCAGAGAAGAACGCGATGCCGTGATATTAGCAATGCCCAGTCGGGTCCCCCAGATTCATCACAATTATTGCTTTTACCTTTTTTTATTAACAAATGCGCCTGAAATAATCATCAAATCGTCGTCATTGGATTTGAAGCAATATGACAGAAACAAAGGTAAAAGCAGAGAAGAACTCGATGCCGTCATATTAGTAATATTCATTCGGGTTCCGCAGATTCATCACAGTCGTTGCTTTTACCTTTTGTATTAACAAATGCGCCTGAAATCATCCTCAAATCGTCGTCATTGTATTTGAAGCAATATGACAGAAATAAAGGTAAAAGCAGAGAAGAACTCGATGCCGTCATGTTAGTAATGTCCATTCGGGTCCCCCAGAATGAGCACAATTATTGCTTTTATCTTTTTTTATTAACAAATGCGCCTGTAATCGTATTCAAATCGTCGTCAGTGTATTTGATGTGATATGACAGAAAGAAAGGTAAAAGCAGAGAAGAACTCGATGCCGTCATATCAGGCCTGTCCAATTGGGTCCCCCAGAATCGACACAACCATTGCTTTTACCTTTGTTTATTAACAAATGCGCCTGTTATCCTCCCCAAATCTTCGTCATTTTATTCGATGCGGTATGACTGAAAAAAAGGTGAAAGCAGAGAAGAACTCGATGCCGTCATATTAGCAATGCCCATTCGGGTCCCCCAGATTCATCACAATCACTGCTTTTACCTTTTTCTATTAACAAATGCGCCTGAAATCATCCTCAAATCGTCGTCATAGTATTGGAAGCAATATGACAGAAACAAAGGTAAAAGCAGAGAAGAACTCGATGCCCCCATATTAGTAATGTTCATTCGCGTTCCCCAGATTCATCACAGTCATTGCTTTTACCTTTTTTTATTAACAAATGCGCCTGAAATCATCCTCAAATCGTCGTCATTGTATTTGAAGCAATATGACAGAAATAAAGGTAAAAGCAGGACCGGTGCGATGGTCTAGTGGTTAGCGTGCTCGCCACTAAACCAGCGGACCGGGAGGTCCCGGGTTCGAATCCCAGTCGCGTACAATTCGTCGTGAAATGTTTTTCTTCGGCATTTTCGCGGCGAAATAAGACTAGTTCCACGACTGGGGGGCGAACTCGATGACCGGCTGTATTGGTATAGGTTTTCCGCAGTTTCCCTATACCCATGACAGAAATGTCATGACGAATATAATACAGAGGAGGAAGTCGGCTGCGGCCGCAAGAGGGGCGGGGGGGGGGACTAGGAGAAAGATGGAGAAAAAGAGAGTAAACAGTAGAGGCAAGAAACGGGCACAATGAAGGGAAAGAATAGGTAACAAACGCGAAAAGCGTGTACCTAAGGAAAAAACCAAAACAAAAAAAAAGGTAAAAGCAGAGAAGAACTCGATGCTGCCATATTAGCCATATCGATTCGGGTCCCCCAGAATGAGCACAATTAGTGCTTTTATCTTTTTTTATTAACAAATGCGCCTATAATCATCCTCAAATCCTCGTCGTTGTATTTGATGTGATACGACAAAAGTAAAGGTAAAAGCAGAGAAGAACTCGATGTCGTCATACTAGCAATGTCCATTCGGGTCTTCCAGAATTTGCATAATCATTGCTTTCGTCTTTGTTTGTTAAGAAATGCGCCTGTAATCATCCGTAAATCGTCGTCATTTTATTTGATCCAATATGACAGAAATAAAGGTAAAAGCAGAGAAGAACTCGATGCCGTCATACTAGCAATGTCCATTCGGGTCTTCCAGAATTTGCATAATCATTGCTTTTATATTTGTTTGTTAAGAAATGCGCTTGTAATCATCCTTAAATCGTCGTCATTTTATTTGATCCAATATGTCAGAAATAAAGGTAAAAGCAGAGAAAAACTCGATGCCGTCATACTAGCAATGTCCATTCGGGTCTTCCAGAATTTGCACAATCATTGCTTTTATCTTTGTTTGTTAAGAAATGCGCCTGTAATCATCCTTAAATCGTCGTCATTTTATTTGATCCAATATGACAGAAATAAAGGTAAAAGCAGAGAAGAACTTGATGCCGTCATATTAGCAATGCCCAGTCGGGTCCCCTAGATTCATCACAATTATTGCTTTTACCTTTTTTTATTAACAAAGGCGCCGGAAATCATACTCAAATTTTCGTCAATGTGTTTGAAGCCATATGCCAGAAACAAAGGTAAAAGCAGAGAAGAATTCGATGCCGTCATATTAGTAATAATCATTTGTGTTCCCCAGATTCATCAGAGCCATTGCTTTTACCTTTTTTATTAACAAATGCGCCTGGAATCATCCTCAAATCGTCGTCATTGTATTTGAAGCAATATGACAGAAATAAAGGTAAAAGCAGAGAAGAACTCGATGCCGTCATGTTAGTAATGTCCATTCGGGTCCCCCAGAATGAGCACAATTATTACTTTAATCTTTTTTTATTAACAAATGCGCCTGTAATCGTTTTCAAATCGTCGTCAGTGTATTTGATGCGATATGACAGAAAGAAAGGTAAAAGCAGAGAAGAACTCGGTGCCGTCATATCAGGCCTGTCCAATTGGGTCCCCCAGAATCGACACAACCATTGCTTTTACCTTTGTTTATTAACAAATGCGCCTGGTATCATCCCCACATCTTCGTCATTTTATTCGATGCGATATGACAGAAATAACGGTAAAAGCAGAGAAGAACGCGATGCCGTGATATTAGCAATGCCCAGTCGGGTCCCCCAGATTCATCACAATTATTGCTTTTACCTTTTTTTATTAACAAATGCGCCTGAAATAATCATCAAATCGTCGTCATTGGATTTGAAGCAATATGACAGAAACAAAGGTAAAAGCAGAGAAGAACTCGATGCCGTCATATTAGTAATATTCATTCGGGTTCCGCAGATTCATCACAGTCGTTGCTTTTACCTTTTTTATTAACAAATGCGCCTGAAATCATCCTCAAATCGTCGTCATTGTATTTGAAGCAATATGACAGAAATAAAGGTAAAAGCAGAGAAGAACTCGATGCCGTCATGTTAGTAATGTCCATTCGGGTCCCCCAGAATGAGCACAATTATTGCTTTTATCTTTTTTTATTAACAAATGCGCCTGTAATCGTATTCAAATCGTCGTCAGTGTATTTGATGTGATATGACAGAAAGAAAGGTAAAAGCAGAGAAGAACTCGATGCCGTCATATCAGGCCTGTCCAATTGGGTCCCCCAGAATCGACACAACCATTGCTTTTACCTTTGTTTATTAACAAATGCGCCTGTTATCCTCCCCAAATCTTCGTCATTTTATTCGATGCGGTTTGACTGAAAAAAAGGTGAAAGCAGAGAAGAACTCGATGCCGTCATATTAGCAATGCCCATTCGGGTCCCCCAGATTCATCACAATCACTGCTTTTACCTTTTTCTATTAACAAATGCGCCTGAAATCATCCTCAAATCGTCGTCATAGTATTGGAAGCAATATGACAGAAATAAAGGTAAAAGCAGAGAAGAACTCAATGCCGTCATATTAGTAATATCCATTAGGATCCCCCAGATTAATCACAATCATTGCTTTTACCTCTTTTATTAACAAATGCGCCTGAAATCATCCTCAAATTGTCGTCATTGTATTTGAAGCAATGTGACAGAAATAAAGGCAAAAGCAGAGAAGAACTCGATGAGGTCATAATAGTAATATCCATTTGGGTCCCCCAGATTCATCACAATCATTGCTTTTACCTTTTTTATTAACAAATGCGCCTGAAATCATCCTCAAATTGTCGGCGTTGTATTTGATGCGATACGACAGAAATAAAGGTAAAAGCAGAGAAGAACTCGAGGCGGTCATATTAGTAATGTCCATTCGGGTCCACCAGAATCGGCACAATCATTTCTTTTATATTTGTTTATTAAGAAATGCGACCGTAATGATCCTTAAATCCTCGTGATTGTATTTGATGCGATACGACAGAAATAAAGGTAAAAGCAGAGAAGAACTCGAGGCGGTCATATTAGTAATGTCCATTCGGGTCCACCAGAATCGGCACAATCATTGCTTTTATCTTTGTTTGTTAAGAAATGCGCATGTAATCATCCTTAAATCGTCGTCATTTTATTTGATCCAATATGACAGAAATAAAGGTAAAAGCAGAGAAGAACCTGATGCCGTCATATTAGCAATGCCCAGTCGGGTCCCCTAGATTCATCACAATTATTGCTTTTACCTTTTTTTTATTAACAAATGCGCCTGGAATCATCCTCAAATCGTCGTCATTGTATTTGAAGCAATATGACAAAAACAAAGGTAAAAGCAGAGAAGAATTCGATGCCGTCATATTAGTAATAGTCATTCGGGTTCCCCAGATTCATCAGAGTCATTGCTTTTACCTTTTTTTATTAACAAATGCGCCTGTAATCATCCTCAAATCCTCGTCGTTGTATTTGATGCGATACGACAGAAATAAAGGTACAAGCAGAGAAGAACTCGGTGCCGTCATATCAGGCCTGTCCAATTGGGTCCCCCAGAATCGACACAACCATTGCTTTTACCTTTGTTTATTAACAAATGCGCCTGGTATCATCCCCAAATCTTCGTCATTTTATTCGATGCGATATGACAGAAATAACGGTAAAAGCAGAGAAGAACGCGATGCCGTGATATTAGCAATGCCCAGTCGGGTCCCCCAGATTCATCACAATTATTGCTTTTACCTTTTTTTATTAACAAATGCGCCTGAAATAATCATCAAATCGTCGTCATTGGATTTGAAGCAATATGACAGAAACAAAGATAAAAGCAGAGAAGAACTCGATGCCGTCATATTAGTAATATTCATTCGGGTTCCGCAGATTCATCACAGTCGTTGCTTTTACCTTTTTTATTAACAAATGCGCCTGAAATCATCCTCAAATCGTCGTCATTGTATTTGAAGCAATATGACAGAAATAAAGGTAAAAGCAGAGAAGAACTCGATGCCGTCATGTTAGTAATGTCCATTCGGGTCCCCCAGAATGAGCACAATTATTGCTTTTATCTTTTTTTATTAACAAATGCGCCTGTAATCGTATTCAAATCGTCGTCAGTGTATTTGATGTGATATGACAGAAAGAAAGGTAAAAGCAGAGAAGAACTCGATGCCGTCATATCAGGCCTGTCCAATTGGGTCCCCCAGAATCGACACAACCATTGCTTTTACCTTTGTTTATTAACAAATGCGCCTGTTATCCTCCCCAAATCTTCGTCATTTTATTCGATGCGGTATGACTGAAAAAAAGGTGAAAGCAGAGAAGAACTCGATGCCGTCATATTAGCAATGCCCATTCGGGTCCCCCAGATTCATCACAATCACTGCTTTTACCTTTTTCTATTAACAAATGCGCCTGAAATCATCCTCAAATCGTCGTCATAGTATTGGAAGCAATATGACAGAAATAAAGGTAAAAGCAGAGAAGAACTCAATGCCGTCATATTAGTAATATCCATTAGGATCCCCCAGATTAATCACAATCATTGCTTTTACCTCTTTTATTAACAAATGCGCCTGAAATCATCCTCAAATTGTCGTCATTGTATTTGAAGCAATGTGACAGAAATAAAGGCAAAAGCAGACAAGAACTCGATGAGGTCATAATAGTAATATCCATTTGGGTCCCCCAGATTCATCACAATCATTGCTTTTACCTTTTTTATTAACAAATGCGCCTGAAATCATCCTCAAATTGTCGGCGTTGTATTTGATGCGATACGACAGAAATAAACGTAAAAGCAGAGAAGAACTCGAGGCGGTCATATTAGTAATGTCCATTCGGGTCCACCAGAATCGGCACAATCATTTCTTTTATATTTGTTTATTAAGAAATGCGACCGTAATGATCCTTAAATCCTCGTGATTGTATTTGATGCGATACGACAGAAATAAAGGTAAAAGCAGAGAAGAACTCGAGGCGGTCATATTAGTAATGTCCATTCGGGTCCACCAGAATCGGCACAATCATTGCTTTTATCTTTGTTTGTTAAGAAATGCGCATGTAATCATCCTTACATCGTCGTCATTTTATTTGATCCAATATGACAGAAATAAAGGTAAAAGCAGAGAAGAACCTGATGCCGTCATATTAGCAATGCCCAGTCGGGTCCCCTAGATTCATCACAATTATTGCTTTTACCTTTTTTTATTAACAAATGCGCCTGGAATCATCCTCAAATCGTCGTCATTCTATTTGAAGCAATATGACAAAAACAAAGGTAAAAGCAGAGAAGAATTCGATGCCGTCATATTAGTAATAGTCATTCGGGTTCCCCAGATTCATCAGAGTCATTGCTTTTACCTTTTTTTATTAACAAATGCGCCTGTAATCATCCTCAAATCCTCGTCGTTGTATTTGATGCGATACGACAGAAATAAAGGTACAAGCAGAGAAGAACTCGATGCCGTTATATTAGCAATGTCCATTCGGGTCTTCCAGAATTTGCACAATCATTGCTTTTATCTTTGTTTGTTAAGAAATGCGCCTGTAATCACCCTTAAGTCGTCGTCATTTTATTTGATCCAATATGACAGAAATAAAGGTAAAAGCAGAGAAGAACTCTCATGCCGTCATATTAGCAATGCCCAGTCGGGTCCCCTAGATTCATCACAATTATTGCTTTTACCTTTTTTTTTTAATTAACAAAGGCGCCTGAAATCATCCACAAATTGTCGTCATTGTATTTGATCCGATACGACAGAAACAAAGGTCAAAGCAGAGAAGAACTCGATGCCGTCATATTAGTAATATTCATTCGGGTTCCCCAGCTCCATCACAATCATTGGTTTTCCCTTTTTTTTATTAACAAATGCGCCTGAAATCATCCTCAAATCGTCGTCATTGTATTTGAAGCAATACGACAGAAATGAAGGTAAAAGCAGAGAAGAACTCGATGCCGTCATGTTAGTAATGTCCATTCGGGTCCCCCAGAATGAGCCTAATTATTGCTTTTATCTTTTTTTATTAACAAATGCGCCTGTAATCGTCTTTAAATCGTCGTCAGTGTATTTGACGCGATATGAGAGAAAGAAAGGTAAAAGCAGAGAAGAACTCGATGCCGTCATATCAGGCCTGTCCAATTGGGTCACCCAGAAACGACACAATCATTGCTTTTACCTTCGTTTATTAACAAATGCGCCTGTTATCATCCCCAAATCTTCGTCATTTTATTCGATGCGATATGACTGAAAGAAAGGTAAAAGTAGAGAAGAACTCGATTCCGTCATATCAGGCATGTCCAATCGGGTACACCAGAATCATCACAATCATTGCTTTTATTTTTATTAATAAATGCGCTTATAATCGTCGTCCATGTGGCGTATCGAATTCCCCAGACCCACCATCATCGTTGCTTTTACCTTTGTCAATCGACAAATGCGCTTGAAACCGTCCACCGAGCGTCTCGATACCCTTTGACGCAAAATAACCGAAAGTAAGGTAAAAGCGAACATAAGCTCGGGACAGTCATATCGGGGATTTCCGAACCCATCCCCCAGAAACATAATCACCATTATGGAATTACTGGTTTACGCCTTTAGAACCATCGCAGACACGTATTAATTATTTATTGCGGAGATAGAAATCGAATCGGCGCTCCAGGTAGAGGCACGGTCAACTTGTCTGAAAAAAATACCAAACTTGTTTTTGTTCCTATGTTCGGTACTTTTCAATTAATCATTAAAAACACCTTTTTCCAGTACGTTGTTGTGTTTTCATTTACGTCTTGTGAACGCAAAAAAAGACAAAGACACGTACTGTAGATTTTTATTCGAATCGAAATGTTAAATAACTCAAGAGATAATCGCTCGCCGTCTCGAATCATGATTTTGCACATCCAAAATGGCAAACAATCATGGCCGGCGATATCACGTCATATCAAATCGCGCGCCAAACAGTGCATTTCGGCAAACCTTCAACGCGCGTGCTCCCTATTTGCCCAAGATGTCAGAAATGAATAGCAGACGATTGATGAAACGTCAAATCACGCGTCAAATTTGGCCTTTCGACGACAGTTCGACGTGTGTGCGCTAAATCTGCATATCCAAGATGGTATCAGCTGACAATATCAGCTGACTAATCCTAAACGTCAAATAACGCGTTTTGACGTTTGACGATGCGTTCGGACCGAACCGCGTAGCGTGCTCTCCGAACCCGAGTTCAGAGCGCGCTCGAAACGTGGCAAATGTCCACATTACGCACACGCGCGTGTGCACTCGTGCATCCTCATGCACGCACACGCTCACACAATGCTCGCAGTAATGAATGTGGGAAAAATAATACGCGTAATAGGAACAAGTCTGTAAATTTTCCCTAATCCGTGTTAAAGTTTTTTTTCAAAATGATGTGTCCAAGAGCTGGAAACGAATTCCAAATTATTCAAAATATTATTTGCCGTACATGGAATTTTCGAACTTTTTCGAAATTGACCATATTCTCTGCAATGGACTCGGATGGGTACAAATTCAGATCCCTTAGCTCATTCGCGGGTCAAGGGATTCTCAACCACCTTCTTGTGACAGCCGAACATTCGGAAGTTGCAGCTGTGACGTACCAAGCTAGGACATCCCAAAGCACGATCGCGTCTGACTTAAATCGCTTGTTTCACGCAAATTGCCACTTTACGGCGTATTTTTAACAATTTTTTCCACCATGATGGCGGGCGCAAATCAAGTTTTCCGGGGTGCATTGTATTCGGAATTTAAAAAACTTCAATCTCATGTGCTCGGAATGTATTTTGCGTTTTTTTTTCGCAATGCCTTATTTCTTCTGGCGTACATTTTTCAAGACAAAAATCTGCCGTATTTTTTTTCGAAAAAGGCTCGAAAAACCATTCAAAATCATATTTTTTTCAGACCCAAAATCTTCGCGCAAGGCCCTCAAAAAAAGCATGGCCACATTATAATTGTCACCCTGTATATATATATATATATATATATATATACATATATGTGCGTGTGTGTGTGTGTGTAAATAATTCCGCTCTCTCTCGGCCCTCTCCACCTCTTTGAGATGTGTGTTGCAAAAAAGACAGACTATTCAATCAAATAGAAAAGTGGTCGACACTAAAAAACTTCTATTTAATTTGAATTAAAAAAAAATCAAATAGATCCATATAGTGGATTCAACTAAATTGTTTTTTAAGCAGATGAAACCGAATCACAGATTTATTAGGATTAAATAAAATATTTAGTTATTGGACGATATTGAATATATTTTGATTTGAATAAATAAGTATATTTAAAGTAAATAACTCCAATAATAGAATGCAATAGGAAAAATTTGACTCCACGAAAAATCTAGTCAATTCACACGAACAAAAATCAAATAGACGCAATTAGTTCGTATCAATAGAATTTTTCTGTCAGTGTAAAGATAGAATCGAGCCTTTCAGCGCTAAATATTCGCCATTTAATTAAATCGTGGCTATTTTATCAACGTTGACGCGAATCATGCGCATTACGTAAATGAGGGGTACGTTAATGGGGGAAGGGGCACCGTCCCGCAGCTTCTCCAGGTGCCCCACAAGCGCACACGCTAATCGCACCTATGCTAATCATATATTTGCGTATGCATACGTACGGTATACAGTTCGCCATTGAAAGAATGTTTCCAACGGGGGGGGGGGGGGGTAACCCTGCCTGCGTCGATGAAAAAATAATTCGATACATCTGTTGCTCATTCGCGCGCACCGTATATAATAACGTATACGTATTCTCCTCGAGTAAAGAGATTGCACATAAACGCAGCCTCTTTACGCGTCCCGATTTTCGGCCGACCACGGGGGTGGGGGGGGGGGGGGGTGTATTGGGGATAAGAGCCGCGTTGAGCGCTCAAGTTTCTCTCCCTCCGCCGCTGCTCCTCTATTTACATAATATTTTAGATCCTTATCAAAAAGTGGCTACGCGAGGGGGTTAGCGCCTTTGGATCGCGCCGTCCGGCAGGAGCGAGACGCGCCGAAAACCAACAAAAAAACTCAAGAATCCGTCGTCCTCGAGTCCAGCGGACGGTTTTTCCTTTTTTTTCTTCTTTATCGTCCCTTATGCCTCTGGAGATGACGGTGTAGCTGTGTGCTTTCGTGTAACGACCGTGCTACCGGTTTTTCAGTGAAAACACGAGGGGAATGTGCACAAGAGAGATGCCGCGAAGGCGAGAGAGTGTGCCGTCTCATCGATGAGGCGAATTAACTCGCTCTTTCTACGCTCAATCTTTTGCATTATGCACCCCGTGTATGCGCGCGGAGATCGACGTTTTAACTATCCTGTACGACAAAATGGATCGATTTTCCCGAGACATTCGTCGCGTATATTATAATCGAGAGAATTCTTTGGGATACGCAGGGTAAGGATGGCAGCCGCGCGATTTCCCATGCAAATTGAGTTGTCGATCCGCCCGGCTGTCATTATGCTAATAAAAATAATGAGAGGGGAAAAAAATTTCAGCTTTGCTGTAAATGAGGAGGGTTGCGCGTGCGAGTACCGAGAAATGGAGAGAGGAGGTAAGAAGGGCCTCTAATTTCGCCTATGTACAGGGTGAGGTAACAACTATTGGCAGTAGCGACGGTTTTTGACCTACCGGACTTGGGAGACCGTGGAGGCGCTTCGGAAATTTGAGGGGGATCACTGATTTTTTCTTCAGCTTTTTAACGACCAGTTAAAATTAAATTTACACGACAAATTTCAAAATTATCGATCAAGATTTAAGGGAGACTTTGTCTTTGAAATCGGCGGGAGATGTTAGCGGCTCAACATGAGCAGCTAGAGGAGGGCTGCCTCTATGGACCAGGCATTGCCGATTAGCGGTAATTATAAACACATTTGTGTAAACACATTACAAAACTGTAACGCGTTTTTCGCGAAAACACGTTTTTAAAAATGGCTGACATTCTCCTGACCGCTGTAATTAACATATCGACCTGAAATTTCGAGAGCATACTCAGAAAATATGTCTTCGCGGAATGACGGATCGTTTTTTCGATAGATACATTTTTGCATTTATTATTTATCTTTTTATGCGAAAAAAAAACGCGAAAATTCGATCTTTTTTTTAATTGCCGCCATTTTCCGAAATTTGTACTAAACGAAAAACCCATCCGTCATTCCATGACCAAAGGGTCACAGATTGATAATATGCTTTGAATTTGTGTTTCAGATCAACAACGAGGGGGCAGTGATGTCAGCCGTTTACCTCCCGCGATTTGAGGACCTGTTTTCGCGGAGCTGCAATGGCCGCCATTTTGGTTTTTTTTTTTCAAAAAAATTGTTTTTTAACGTTCTGTATATCATGAATAAAAGCAAGAAAAAAACCGCACTCGAAAAGCTTCACTCGTTTCCTTTAAAAAAAATAACATGTAAACACCTGAAATATGGCACTCCAAGGACAAAGTCTCCGTTGACATAAAAAATCCATAAAATAGGAATTTCAACGTTCTGAGCGTAAAATCGACGACAACAAAAACAGTGGAAACATTTACTCTTGTGTAGGTCTTTAAAGTGATTGCCACCACTTTGTTTGGGGTTGTTTAGGTTGTTTGGAACTTTGAAAGATATGGCGTAAAAACCAGTGCCGACTACTCCGCAAGATATGCGAGAACGTACCTTGTACAATATTGTGTATAAGTTGACCAAGAATCAAGAAAAATTGAAAAATAAAAAAAAGTGAGCGATCGGAAGGAAGTTTGTTTTTTTCCCAACAATTTTCGCAGTTTTTGGCTCACAATTTTTTTATTTTTCATTTTTTCTTCTTGATTCTAGGTAAACTTATACACAATATTGTACAAAGTAAAAATATGTTTGATTTTTTTGCTTCAGATCACCCGTCCGGGACTTGGGACTTCCGCAAGCGAATAATGTCATCGCCCGCGCACCGACATACGTGGCTCCCCCCACTCCCACCGCCAAGTTCTGTCAAACTTTAAAAAATATTTTGATGTTCAATAAAGATCGCTTAGTCAAGATACCAAATATTAACATTTTATATTTAATACTTTCCGCATAAAAAAATGGTGAAAAATCGAACATTTTTTGGCCCAACAAGGCGGACCCTTCCGTTAATATCAATAGAAATTTTCTGTCAGTGTAAAAATATAGAAATTCCTGTCTTTTCGTATCACATGATCGATCATATTGCAATTTGGTGTGCGTTAGTGTGGACTTATTTTTAGTTGCTCGAAAGAAAGCCAACAAAAAACTAGTCCCTTAAAAATGACCTAGAAATCCCCGAAGCCCCTTCACCTGCATGAATCTCGTAGCCACCATTCGACGCGTCCCGTTCGAATCATGCACCTTCGGTTGAAAAAGTTTTCCCCTGTGTCTGATAGGTTTGAACATATGTCCACTGCTGATAATTGTTGCCTCACCCTGTATATTGGGCGAGCCGATATAAACGACGAAGGGGGGGTCGCTTGAACGTTTTCTCCATACACCTACGAGATACCATTTGCTCGATAATTGGAAAAGTTAAATCGGATCAAAGAAATGTTCGATTAGAGGGAGCTCTTATCGGAAGGTGTCTTTTTACGCTGCGGATTGGCCGCGTCATGGCCAATAACATGTACCACCCCGTACACGCTTATAGGTGATTCCTCCTCGGTCTCCGCTCAGCGGGCAGTTACCACCGACGTAAACGTCCTCATTGCGAATCTCGAGGCTTTTAATTGCGCACTTTACCTTCCAACGGGCGTTTCAGTTGACTCTATTTTCGGAGCAAGCGTACAATTGATGGAGTATGCTCGCGCGAGGGCTTTTATCCGCTCGTTTATCGCATTACGTAGAAACATGCCGCGGTAGCCGAGTGACATCGCAAACCTTAATCGTACACCCGCGTTAACAATATATTCCCATTCGAATGTATACACACGTGTCTGTATCTGCACACGCGCTCGTTTAACTCGCATTATTCAACACGTTACCCCTTGTAATGATACATTTCATATCCCCCCCCCCCCCCCAGTGTGGGATGGGGGGCTCGAACCCCGGGGTGTGAAAGAACGACCACTCTGCAAATTCTTCCCGTCTGACAAAGTTATACGCGTCGAGAACTCGAGAAATCGGGAAAACGCGTCTTGATCGTGCTTGTGCCGTCCCTACCACAGGCCCCACTGCACGTTTGTTTGGATGTTGATCAATAAACTAGAATCGATGGAAAACGATTTGGCAACGAAGTTGTTGGAACATCCTAGGAGGAAGATTAATGACAGACGAAATGTTAACCTGATTTCTTCAATCAGGTATCTTCACAACCCAACGACATTTCAGAAAAACAATGAAAGAATTTTACTCAATTCCAGCAGAACGGCTTTGACCAAATTTACAGAAGAACTGTACAATAGATTATTTTCAGGCAGCTTAAATTCAGCCGAAGATGACACTCAGAAAAAAGATTCATTATGTTCTAATAAATTGGCACATTAGAACATAATTTATTAGAAATTAATAAACGTTTACTCGTATGGAGACAGTTTTTATGTGATTGTAACTACAGCATTTATTCGGTGTCACTAAATGTGTTTTTTTACGTGCCGATTTTTCACATCAATTAAAAGCCATATTTAAAATAGAAAATTTGAATAAATATTTCCTCAAATCAAATAAATACTACTTTCCAATCACGAAAACCTCTTATTTCGCGACAATGATACTAATGCGCGCATGCGCACTTTGCCCTTCAACGCGACGGGCCCGACAGCAGGCCGCTCGTCAGATGTAGCTCACGCATACGCTTACCATGTAGCTTCTTCCTATGTCAATGCTTTTGGCACAAGTGTCAGTGTTGCGTTTAAAAAAGGGAGAAACTCGAAAGTGATGAATGATTTGAGTGTAAGTAAGAATATAAAGTGAGAAAAAAACGTTCAAGTGAGAAAATAATGACGGACGAAATGACACAAGTCCTCGAAAAAACACCAGCTAGGGGATTATGAAGAATCCTATTAGATGTTAAGAAAAACTCTATTTGTCGGATATGAAACACCTATTTCTTCTAACTTATATATCCTATTAGATGTTAAGAAAAATTCTTAGTAAATCTTAAACATAAACTTAAAAAAAAATTGTCTTAGCTGTTAATAAAATCTTAGTAGGCCAAACTTCTCCGTAGAGACAAACTTCTTTGTCCTTGATAAATCGATTTTCTGAGTGGACGCCAAAATCCAAACTCAAGATAATGGACACGATCCTAATACCACAACTTTTGAGTTCCAACTGAAACGAGCTATCGAGACAGCAGCTACTGCTAGTAATGCCGAAGCTCACATAACGAGAAGCTTAATAAAAAAAGAGTGTCAGCTCTTTGAGTCAACTGGTAAAAAAACGCCGAATGTTGAAAACTTATATAAAGCTTTAATGACAGTAAAGCCAACATCTACAGAAAACGAGCGGGTTTTGTCGTTATCTGGAAACTTTGTCGCGAAGATAAGAAACCAATTATCAAATGATGCTATAAATTCCCTCGTATTTTTCAAAGCATATTTCGAAAAAAAATAGAGATCAATAAGTTAGCGGATGAAGCGGTTTCGCGTTTAGGTCTCGATTTTTTTCATCTCATCCTATATTTATAAGGCCAATAAGGTACCCTACTTTGAAGATTCTCATCGTTTTTTCATGTACCCGATTAAAACACTGTGTAGTCGAAAGATTCATTGGCAAATACTCAAAGTACATTCTTTAGTTGATGGCGTTATCAAAAATGTTATTTTTTGTTTATTTAGAGGACTATGAGTGATTAAAAGTTCTACTTATTTATAGGAATAAAGTTCTACTCTATGTAACTTTAATTTCAAGATCGTTTTTATGGCGATAGTTATTATGACTTTATGTATCTACTATTTGTTTAATTGAAAGACGATGCGACTAATATTTCGACCCACCTCAGGAAGGAAGCTAAGATGAATTCGCAAAGTACTTACTTCTTAATAAAAAGACAAATTAAAAGTTTTATAGGAACATACTCAAAGTATAATTTTGTTTGTTTTGTTAAAAAAATGTATAAGTAATGAAAATTTGAATCCAAACAAGACTCAATGAATGAAAAATGATAATTTTGCATTTTTTTAACTGAATTTTTGGACTGAATGAATGAAAAATGATAATTTTGCATTCAATTATCAATTTTATGATTTTTTTTTTCTATTTTTGAAATTTCTCGCAAATCCGAGTTCCCGGGAATTCCTAGTCGAGAATTCTCGAGTCCCGAGAAGAAAAATAGGTCGATAAAAAATGTGTAAGTAATGAAAATTTGAATCCAAACAAGACTGAATGAATGAAAAATGATAATTTTGCATTTTTTTAACTGAATTTTTGGACTGAATGAATGAAAAATGATAATTTTGCATTTTTTTTGCATTTAATTATCAATTTTATGATTTTTTTTTCTATTTTTGAAATTTCTCGAAAATCCGAGTTCCCGGGAATTCCTAGTCGGGCATTCCCGAGTCCCGAGGAGAAAAATAGGTCGAGAAACCCTAGTCAACAGCGATTATCGATCTTGTATTGGCTGGAAATGAGTTTTCCCGAGTAATGATACATTTGATACCCCCCCCCCCCCCCCAGTGGGTGATTTGGGGGGGGGCAACCCCAGGGTGTGAAAGGAACGACCGTACTCTGCAAATTCTTCCTACCTGACAGTTTAACGCGTTTGCGTTTATAGCGGATTTCAAGGATCTACAGCGGTTATCGATCTTGTATCGGATGGAAATGAGTTTCGATCGCGGGGTTATTAATTTGGAGGATCCCCGGGACGTGGACGCGAGTAAACGCCAGTTGGGCCGAGAAAGAAGTGCGCGTCTCCTCGTCCAGGCCGGGGACTAGCCCGCGGGACTCGACCGGACTCTCTCCTTTCTCTTCGTCCTCCCCCCCCCCCCCCCCTTAGGCCCGGGGGAGAGGACTCGCTTGAGACAATGGCCGCCCGCCGTGCTGATGTCTCCGACGACGTCTGGGACCCCCGTCGCGACGCGGCCGCCGTCCACCTTTTACTTATAGAGACGTCAGTTATCGGCTCCCATCGTCCCTTTCTCTCTCTCTCTCTCTCTCTCTCTCTCTCTCTCTCTCTCTCTCTCTCTCTCTCTCTCGCTTTACCCCCGTGCGCGGCCATCTCCCTACGATCTACACGATTTATCGAGTCTGTATTCTCACGGATCTTGAACGGGATAAAACACTGCGCGAGATTTTTTCTCTCGGCCTTGTGTGCGTGTGTGTGTGTATTTTGTACGGGATGGTCTGCTCGAGGCGCACGCTCGTCACCTCCGCAAGTGTCACGCGCGCCTCGTGTCGTACAAAACTAATTATCGAAAAGCTCTTCGTATTTTATTCCCCCGATTATAAGCGTAGCTGGAAAAAAGAAGAGGAACACAATGATATACTTACACCCTGATGTGTCGGCGCGCGCGTCCCCGCAGGTTTTTCCAAGTCCGTCCAACAGTTGCGATGCAAATAAGAGGAGAAAAAAAAATGAAATAAGAATATGACGCGCGTCGGTGTGAGCGGTCTTTAGAGATTGAGGACGAAACGCGAATCACGATCGATTCGCGACTCGTCAATCTCTAAAGATAACGCACAGAGGCGTTGATCTCCTTAGTAAGGTAGCTAAGGTGGCGTGTACATCGACTCACGGAAGATGGGTCCTGGATTCGGATCGCATGAAACAGAAAGAGAGAGAAAAAAAAAACGATGAGTTGCATAAAAGTTTTACCGAATAATTCGCTCCGAAACACCGCGTGCAACCGATATACAGAATAATATACACGAGTATGGAAGCGCGGCCAGAGAGGAACTCGATTGAATTTCCGTGATATATATATATATATATATATATATATATATATATATATATATATATATACACAGGGTGTCCCATTTTAATCTTACACCTGAATTTTCTCGAAAAATATTGCTCGGACGAACTATTGTGTGGAACAAAACTTCTAGGGATTGAAGGGGGACGTTTGAAAAAAATTTATTTGAGGAGCCAAAATTCAAAATGGCGGCGTTACAAAGGCTGACATGTTTTTTTTCAAACGGAAACATACTTTTTTTTATTGCCAAAAAATTTGTCAGCTGAAAAGTAAAAACTTTTGTTGAAAATTTTTTTTGATAAAGTTCATAGTTTTCAAGTGAGAACATCATTTTCAGTTATTTCAGATGTATCCAGGATTTGTGTGTGTGTGTGTGTGTGTGTGTGTGTGTGTGTGTGTGTGTGTGTGTGGGCGCGCGTGTGCGTGTATGTGTGTGGATGTGTGTGTCCCTACCTCCTACGCTTTAGCTAACGCAAATGCCGGTGCTAGGGACAATTAGACTAAATGTCTCACGGCAAGCCGCTCAATGTTGTATTTTCGAATGTATGACGACTTGAACAAAAAAAGAATCAGATTCTTTTGTTGAAAATTTTGGTTTTTTTTGTTTTTTTTTTTGTTTTCAAATTTGGACGATATTTCATGAGAAAATTTTGGAGGAAAATCGATGAAAAATAGTTTTTTTTCCATTTTAATAGCGTTTGTGCCATTTTCAGGCCCAAAAACGTGTTTCTTTAAATCCTTGACGAACGTTGATCACGATGGGTAGAAAAACACACACACACACCCACAAATCCTGGATACATCTGAAATAATTGAAAATGATGTTCTCACTTGAAAACTATGAACTTTATCAAAAAAAATTTTCAACAAAAGTTTTTAGTTTTCAGCTGACAAATTTTTTGGCGCCGCCATTTTGAATTTTGGCTCCTCAAATAAATTTTCTTCGAACGTCCCCCTTCAATCCCTAGAAGTTTTGTTCCACACAATATTTCGTCCGAGCAATATTTTGCGAGAAAATTCAGGTGTAAGATTAAAATGGGACACCCTGTATATATAGGGTGTCCTGTTATGAATGGATAATCTTGCAACTGTCGATAGGTCAGATCATGTTCTACTAGGTGTTGGAATTTCAATTTAGTAAAAGTTCTACTGTTTTCGAGATGAGAAAATTAACGTGAAAAATCTTTTTTTAAATAAGCTTTTATTTAAAAACGATTGACCTAAAAAGTGAAAAATAATATTTAGTGTGTGAAGTTCAATAGTAAAGCTACAGAAAAATCCCATTCTTGGTCACTGATCAAAGGCGCAGGCAGTACATACTTCACGAATTTGAAATGGAATGCTCACTTTCCCAAAATTGACAGCTTTCAATAATTTTTTACAACAATTCAATTTTATACTTTCCGAATTTTAATTATGCCGACATATTAAAAAATGTTTAAAGAGTATCCCGGAATTTTTTCAATAAAAATCGACCGAAGGGTTGGTAAGGGCAGGTGGATGACGTACTAATAGGGTCGAATTGACCCAGTGTGTGCAAATCGTGGCCAAATGTAAGTGTGTCAACGAAGGGCTAATAAAACTTGAACGAGCATAGAATTAAAAAAAAATTAAATACTTTCTTAAATGCTTGATGCTTCATTTCACGTGTAATGACGTTTCAAGCCTCAAGCTATTAAGAAAATATTTAAATGTTTTACAGTTCTATGTTTATGTAAGTTTTATTAAGTATGTTGTGTTCTGTAGCTTCACTATTTAACTTCATACACTAAATATTATTTTTTACTCTTTAATTCAATAGTTTATAGAAAAAAGTTTGATTAAAAAAATATTTTTTACGTTAATTTTTTGATTTTGTACTTTTGAGCATTAAAATTTGTTTAATTAGGGCTAGGGCTATTGTACTTGTCAAGACAAATCCAAGGAGCCCAAACACGACGGGGCTATCTTCTTTAGTTGAGGAGTTCCTATGGTCACCTTCCGTCTCCATCATCAGACCAGCTCCATGGCACCATATTATTGCATTGTCACCAAAGTTACATAGATATGCCAAATTTAAGCTCAATTGCTTGAAAAATGGATTACAAATTTTGAACCGCAACAGCATGCAAACGAAGCAAGTTAAGGGGAGGGTAGGGGTTTCAGCGTGAAAAAAAAACACATTTTTGCGAATTTTTTTCATCTATATGGATAGAGTAAATTTATTGAAACCTTTCGTACATTGTTAAGTGTCATTTCTAGAACATTTCGTGAAATTTGTACGCGAAAATATCCACAAACAAGCCGGTGCCGCGTTTTTCTCGAAGCCACTTTTTCAAACTCCGTGTTCACTGCCATTTAAAAACTACATGACCGATTTATTTCAAACTTGGTACACACTTTCTACATATAAAATACCTCTCCCCGACGGTTAATGTGAGATTTTTTTTTTACATTGTGGGGGTTTTCCACCCCCAAAATGGCGGAATTTTTCGTGAAAAATAGCACTTTTCACTTTACATGACCACCAAAAATTTAGAAATAAAAAAAAAATTATCAAAGACCGTTGGGGGGAGGATTTCATTATACTTTGACTAAATTTTAATGGTACTTGATTTCAGATAATTTCTAGCTGAGATACAGTGAACACCGCAAATCGTGTTTTTCCGAAGGCGTTCTTGGAAAAGCTTTGTGCCGGCTTGTTTGTGGATATTTTCGCGGACAAATTTCACGGCATGTTCTTGAAATGACACTTAACGATGTACAAAAGGTTTCAATAAATTTACTCTATCCATATAGATGAAAAAAAATCGCAAAAACATGTTTTTTTTTCACGCTGCAATCCCCCCCCTTAAATAAAAGCTTGTAAAAATCATCTGCTTCCAGTTTTTCGCGTCCCATCTCTATAAATCATAACTTTTTTTACCCAGTTTTGACAAAAATACTCTTGGTTATTTCTTTTACCTAGAAAAGTCTTCTTTTCAACCTCAAATATTAAGGAAACTTTATGAAAAAAGATCTTGCGCAGAATTGTCATACAAACCAATTCGAACATCTGACTCCGATAGCCTGCGATGTAAAAAAAAGTGCTACGCATATCGTGCCAATTACTTAAGGGAGACTTTGTCCTTGAAATGCAGCGGGAGATGTTAGCGGCTCAACATGAGCAGCTAGAAGAAGAGGAGGGATGCGGACCAGGCACTGCCGATTAGCGGTAATTATAAACACATTTGTGTAAACACATTACAAAACTGTAAAAGCGTTTTTCTCGAAAATACGTTTTTAAAAATGGCTGACATTCTCCTGACCGCTGTAATTAACATATCGACCTGAAATTTCGAGAGCATACTCAGAAAATATGTCTTCACGGAATGACGGATCGTTTTTTCGATAGATACATTTTTGCATTTATTATTTATCTTTTTATGCGAAAAAAATGCGAAAATTCGATTTTTTTTTAAATTGCCGGCATTTTCCGAAATTTGTACTAAACGAAAAACCCATCCGTCATTCCATGACCAAAGGGTCAAAGATTGATAATATGCTTTGGATTTGTGTTTCAGATCAACAAAGAGGGGGCAGTGATGTCAGCCGTTTACCTCCCGCGATTTGAGGACCTGTCTTCGCGGAGCTGCAACGGCCGCCATTTTGGTTTAAAAAAAAAAAATTTTTTTTTTTAACTTTCTGTATATCATGAATAAAAGCAAGAAAAAAACCGCACTCAAAAAGCTTTACTCGTTTCCTTTAAAAAAAATAAAATGTAAACACCTGAAATATGGCACTCCAAGGACAAAGTCTCCCTTAAAAACGTTGCTTAATTATTACCGATTCATATCATTTATAGAAATGGCATGCGAAAAACCAAAAGCAGATGATTTTTTCAAAACACAAATTCCAAAAATCTCGAAAACCGTGGGACTTTTGCTAAACTGAAATTCCAGCATACAGTAGGACACGATCCGACCTATCGACAGTTGCAGGATTACCCATTCACAACGGGACACCCTGTACCTATATATATATATATATATATATAGGGTACGAGCGAGCGGGTGAGAGAAGCGAGCAGAGTCGATGGGAAATTGACGCCGCGAGGAATCCGCGCTCCTCTCCCCTATATATACCGACCATCGAGTAAATTGCCATGTAATTATACGCGAAGAATACGAACAAGAGTATACACATATATATATGTATAAAAGGCGATGCTCGGGGTATTACCGCGGCGACGGAATATAGGTATACCGTACGCGAAGCCAGCAGCACCAGCAGCAGCAGCTCGGCTACCAGAGTCTCCTTTCGATAAAGGTTTGTACGAGTTTATAAAAAGCACGAAAAGGTGCTCGGGAGAGAGGAAGTTGGGAGCGCGCGTACCGCGAGGCTACGGCAGCGTGTATTCGATCGACGCCCGAATGCGAAACGCGAAGGAAGAAGAGGAGAGGGGGGGGGGGGGGAGGAGAAAGAGGAGGAGGAGGAGGAGGATGAATAAGAAGCGGAGCGCCGCGGCCGCAAAATAGCTCCGAGCTCTCCCACAGGACTTTCAACTTTTAATCACGAAAGCGAGGGAGTCTCGCATCGTTACGCGTTACAGAGGGCGAGCAGGGGAGGGGAATTGGAAAGAAGAGAGTCGAGGGAGGGCAGGATTCGCAAACGCGGCTTTGTTGCTCCTCATCCTGTCGCTCGTTTTCCAACCGCAACACAAGCACCGCCGAGAAGCCACCGCAAAATTGCGAGCACACTTGACCTTTCCGCAATCGCTTCTTCAATCATCCCCCTGGCGTTGGCTCGCGTACTGGGGCGTTTGGGGGGGGGGGGGCGAAGCTAAAAAAGATACATTCGTCAAAGGATGCGACTGAATTTGCTCTTGTCCCCTCGACGCGATCGCGACAGATGCAATCGCCGCACGCGCGTCCAACCCACCCCCGGCCGATGCTTCATTTCTTTTGCTCGTTCGAAAACGAAGCGTGTTAGCCCGGAACAGGGCTCAGCGAGACGCGCTGGTTTTCACAGTCGAGGATAGCACGTTTGCCGCCCCGGCACACCCGCCTGCGCCATTTTACGCCCGTGGGCGGATCCCGGATCGAGCTAATAAATTGTTTGTTGTAATTAAATGAGTTTGGGGGAGTCGTGTCACAGGGGGTAGGGACTGCCAGGGTTCTTCGCTGTGCGACGATACACACTCGTTCGCGAATACGCTCGCAATGAAAAGGGCGTAAGGGCAGGCCACTCGGAGCGGCTCGTAACGCTTTTCGAGGGGGCTCCCTATATTTCTGTATGCGTAGTTTCGCTACCACCCCCCCCCCCCCTCCACCCCACCCACTGCACGCTCTACACCCTCTATATATAGAGTGTACAAAGGAATAAAGATGAAGGGCCCATGGACGGGCCGCTATCTGCGCCGCTGGAACAGAAACACGTTCGTGGCGCGACAGCTCCCTGACAAATGACGGCTCGAGCCTGTGGACTCTGTCTCTCTCTTGCCCTCTGTATGCTCGGATGGTGCTGCTGCCGAGGCCGTTGCGTCCCCAGCACCGCAACGTGGATATATATATATATATATATATATATATATATATATATATATATATATATATATATATATATATATATATATATATATATATATATATATATATATATATATATATATATATATATATGTATGTATGTATGTATGTATGTATGTATGTATGTATATGTACACATATGTATATATGCGTATAGCGGAAGACGCGCACACAGAGAGGCGCGCGCGGTACCACTTGCGAGGGCCGTGCCGCGCGCGCGCGCGCATGATTAAACGGGCAAAACGGAAATTGCACCAGAGTGAAAACGCTCCTGCGGTACTAGAACGCAGAAGCGAAGGCGCGGGTACGATTGTACCTCGTCGTCTCCTCCTACACCAGACGCGATTTCATTTGCAATTTCGCACGGGCCCATCGAACGAGGGTGCAAAGTACCGCGATGCTCGCGCGAGACCTCGTCCCCCCGCCGATCACTTCGGTGAAAAACACTCGTATGCTCAAATTTGACAGGTCGAAATTTGCGCAACGTTTGGAAGAGCGCAGGGGCGCCTGAACGCTGAGAAACGTGCGGCTTTTGGCGCACGTTTGAGGGGTTACCCCCACTTGCGATTTTGAAAAAATCGATTTTTTTGTGGCATTTTTTTGAAGTATAAGTATCTGAGAATATGTCCGGAAAATTTCAAGTCGATCCGAACAACATTGACTGAGATATGAGCGTTGAAAGAGAAGAATCCGCGTTGAAAGAGAAACTTTAAACGCGTTTTTCTCAAAATGGCATTTCTGAAGTCGGTGACCGAGATTACTCGAACACTAATGAACCGATCTTCTTGAAATTTCGCAGGCTTATTTAATACATAAAAATGTAGGCTTTAATCGTTCGATTTTTTTCGTTAAAATCGAACCATTAACTTTGACTGTCCGCCATTTTGTGAAAAATGAATATTTTTTAAAATCCTTCGATTAAAGACTAGTTTATACTTATATTTGACTAAATCCATGCGCATTTTTTTTTCAGATGGTCCACTTCGCCGCAATGTTGGTCACCGCAAACCGTGTATATAAAAACATTATTTCACTGACGGCCATTTGCCACTGAACAATGTAATATTTTTCAATACAAAAATTACTGAAAGTTCTTCAAGATGTGTTCTTTAATATGGTATATTGATTGATTAAAAAAGTTTTTTAGTTTTCTTTAAAAAAATTCATGAAAAAGGTCTTTATTTTGCGCTACAAGTGGGGGTAACGCCTTAATAAGGTGGCTTACACCTGTAGTTGACGATTGTGAAAATCTCGATTTTTGATTTCCAACGGATTGTTCTGTTGCTGTTGAGTTGCTGATTAAGTTGTTGCTGTTTTCCAACGGATGGCGTTAACTGAACGGTGTGCGTGTAGTTGCAAAAATGAGTGTTGTTTTTGAACACTTCAGGTGTGTAAATGGCTGTAGAAACCTTTTACACGTTTTAGAGTGTGTAAAAATAACACGGATGCGTTTGAACAACACACTTACGTGTGTTATTTTCTTGCATATGGTAAAACTTGTGAAGAGGGTCCGCGGCCGTTTACATTCAAAGTGTGGAAAAACAATACACTTATTTTTGCAGTACTGTATATACGTGGGGTGCGTCGGAATAATCAATAACAAAAGCTTTTTATCGTCGAAATATATGCATTTATTGAACTGAACTCAACAGTACTTATATATTACTCTGTAGTACGTATGAGAGGTGTCCCTTTTTTTTCTCGTCTTCGCATAGGCTAGATGGATTCGAAACAAAAATACGTCGGTAAAGTTTCAATGCAGGTATCGAGATTTTGGAAAATTGATTCCAATTTCAGGTTCTTCCACGTGACAAACTCAAAAATGATCTATACACGAAACAAAAAGTTAAGACTAAATGTGGTATTCAATTAACCGGTTAATCAATCGATGTCAAATCAACTAATGAGTTCCACCTGATGCCGTAACCAAGGTGATTTTTAACACATATGATCAATAACTCGCAATTAACACACTTAAACCGTGTTGCTTTTTGCTCGTGTGTTGCTATCAACGTGTGTTGTTTAGTCCAATGGGTGTAAATATGCGTCTTGTATGTTGATACTACACGCTTTATGTGTGCTGGAATAAGCGTGTTATTGATGGGGGCAGCTGCGAAGGTGTGTAATAATTTAATGCGTTAAAATTGCACACTTGTGTAATTTTGTGTTGCTTGTACATACTTTGAACACACGTCAAACACGCCTAGTTTTTGCAGTGTACTATGAGCAAGCATAACATTCAGTGTATGTCATTTCACCGAAGTGTAAACAACTTTTTTCTTTGCGATGTTAAAAATGTCAAATTTCGTGCCAAAAAGAGTATTTGCGGGGAATTTTACTGTACTACTTTATTTGGGAAGAATCTGCAGCGGACGCACAGGAAATTCTTGTTGAGACTCACGGCGAGTTCGCTCTGTCGGAAACAATATGCAGAGATTGGTTCAGATGCTTCAAAACTAATGATTTTGATGCATTGAATTGGAGGCATTACCGTAAAATGGGGTTACTTTGAACAGGTTTTAGAAGTTTTTTGTAGGAAACTTTTTTAACATCCTAAATTCCAACTTCTATTGCTCAAAAAAGCAAATATCTTTTGGCTATCAAATGTACATGAAAGTCAAGCCCTACTACCCCCTCGCAATTTTATATATTTCTTTAAAGTGTCAAAGTAACCTCGAATGTGGGGTTTCTTTGGTAAGGCATTGAAATGCAACTTATATCAAAGATTGAGGGTTACTTTGACATCACTTTGATAACAAAAAAAATTCAATACTTCATGCATTATACGGTCGAACCTCGATATAACGAATCTCCAGGGAAGTTCGTTAGATCGAGGTTTCGTTATATCGAGATCATGTTTTTTTTTTAATGTTATTAAAAAAAATCTATTAGTACTATAAATATAGGGATATAAAAAAAAGTTTAGAATTAGAGCAATTTTTACAAGCAGCTGGCCATGAGAGCACAATGTATATTATTATGTTGTTGGATGAAGGTTTCGGGTGTCTATCGGAAGGGAACGAACGAATTTTCGTTACATCGAGGATTTCGTTATATCGACGAAACAACGATTTTTTACAATTAAATTGTCATCTTTACCAAGGAAACATTTTACATAAAAATATCAAGTACCTAGGATACTATTATAGGCACTTAATCAGTCTTATAATTATCGTTCAGATG
>OY723395.1:29498853-29534353 GCA_963210295.1 Ophion ellenae
CAATTCTATTGATATTAATTAGATACGTCTGTTTGATTTTTTTGATATTTGACCTAAGTAGATTTTTCGTGAAATCAAATTTTTCCTATTGCATTCCATTATTGTAATTATTTATTTTAAATGTATTTATTTATTCAAATCAACATGTATTTAATATCGTTTGATAATTAAATATTTTGTTTAGTCCTAATGAATCTGTGATTCGGTTTCATATGTCCAGAAAACAATTTAGTTGAATCCACTAAGGGTATCTATTTTTTTTTAATTTACACTAAAAAGGCTTTTCGTAGAGTCAAACATTTTACTTTTTTATAGAATTAATGGTCTGTCCATATTGCAACATACACATCGAAGGGGGGTTGGTAGAGGGGGAGAGGGAGGAATATTATATATATATATATATATATATATATATATATATATATATATATATATATATATATATATATATATATATATATATATATATATATATATATATATATATATATATATATATATATATATATATATATATATAATTCCTCCCCTCCCCCTCTGCCCACATATATATATATTAGAGAGTTTTTTTAGCGAGAGTTATCGAATATCAGGCTATAGATTTTTCAAATATATATAGGTTATATATGAAAAACCTAATATTCGACAAAACTCTCTAATTACCACAATGATAATGTCTAATTGATATAGTTTATGTGATATAACAAATAATTATAGGAATTAATTTAGTCGCTTATCCCATATCTGCGACGAGCAAGGATCATCACTCAAGTGTCCGCCTTCGATTTTGTTAAAACTCATTTATATATGATAAAGCATTGGGATACTAGACGCGTATTTTTTTTATCGGCGAAAAAAACTGTTTTAAGGGTTGAAACCACCCCTCAAAGGCCACCCCTTAATTTAATTTTTTCTTCAATACTTCTTCAGCGGTTTTTTTTATCGCTCTACATTAGAAGAATTTTTATTTTTGTTTCATTTAGATCTGTGGACTGCTTGTAGGTGAAACTGCAAAATCACCGCTCGACACGCCTTTCATTAAAGGGCGGTTTCCCTCATTGAATTTCCGTCGATAAATAAAAATACGTCTCTAATACTTTTCAATGCTTTTTCACATATATAAATTTTAATAAAATCGACGACTTTAAAGTGACGTTTCCTGTAAGATGCTATAAACACTCGGCAGTGTAGGGGCAGCGTGCGTAGCTGTAGTTAGGTAGGTTGTAGGTTCGATTCCATATGTAGGCGAAATATTTTCTTGAATTAAAATCATTTCAAAACGCCAGGAAATGACGAATTATGACACAAAATCATTGTCGTAGAACTCTAAATTGAGTATTTAATTTAGTTTTGGATTTATGAAATATTTTATGCATTGGATTTGCAGTGTGTATTGTAAGCAAATAAAGATCTAATCGAATTGAAACAAATGGAATCGTAGTAGGCCGTGAGACTCGGAAATAACCTATTTAATTTGAAGGGATCCCATTTCAATTGAATATATTTTTTTGTCAATGTGGGATGACCCAATATATTGGATTTTCAGCCAAAGCGCATAGACAAGACACTCGTATATACGAAGACTCGGGGGATACGTCGCCCGATTAATTTGTTGTTAGCAAACAGGTTGGCAAAGGGGCAAACTTGCAAGAGAGAGAGAGAGAGGGAGAGCGGGAGCGCTGCATGCTTGCGTCCCTCTGCCTTGGAGGCAAATAAAGGAGCCACCATTTATTAAGCCGGCAATAAAATAGTGTTAACGTCGCGTCTTTCTCCCTCTTGTGTCGTGGGTGGAAAGACCGAGACAGCCTCTCCTTCTCCCTCTCGTGACCCTGGCTCTTGGGTTGGCAACTCTGTCGCGCGGCAAGAAATGCGCCGAGTCGAACGAGAATTTGCGTATATACCCGCAGAGTATATATTTATATAGAGAGAAAGAGAGAGAGAGGGAGGGGGAGGACAGGGGGCATGGAAGAGCACGTTGGCTTCTCGACTGATTAATGCGAAAATCGGCGCAAAGAGACGCGGTCACCACGCGGTTTCTCGCATAGGCGTAGCCACGGTGGGGCAGGATGGGGCACTGCCCCCCCTCCCCCCCCGGGCTCGTGTAGTCAAGCGAAAAATATATAAAAATAAAATTACATAATTCCAATATTGACATTTCAAAATAAGTAAAAATTTTTTGGACCACTAGATTTAAATTGGTCGTGATCGATAGTGCACAAGACGTGAGAATGAACCTTTTTTATTTCTCGCTAAAATGGATCGTCCAGGCTCTTATTCGATGTAAAATCGTTTGGTAGTCACGAATTTTCAAGCCCCATTCTCATCCAGGCTTTATTTAGCCCAGGAGATGGATTATTAAAAATATGAACGTGTCCCGGATCAAGAATTTTGGTCCGATCGAGTTCTACCTGGAAAAATCGAAATCGGCAGATGTTTTTGCATCGACAAGGGTTTCGGGAACTCGATTGGGCAACTAGATTCGAATTGGTCGTAATCGATAGGACACAAGGCGTTTTGAAATTTGAAAATTAGCATAAAATTAGAATAGTATTGAAACTACGAGTAGATAATTTTACTTTGAGACGTTTTAAAAAAGACCATTTTGAGGGGAGGTACCTGGGTAAACGGCGAGAAAAACAGGTAAATTTCGGGAATTTTTATATCAAAAACTAATGGTTCGATTGGAGCCGGGTTTTTTTTATTGGAAAATATGTACATTGAGGTATGTTTAGGAATTTTTTTAAATAATTTCGTTGACTGGAAGCGATTCAAACGCGATTATCTCGAAACATAGTTTTCAAAGTCGGTGCTAGATGTATCTCGAAAACGGCTTGCCCGATTTTGTCCAAATTTGGATACAATATTCCTCGATAGTTTTTCTCATTCGCCACGTGGGATTTTTTTTTTGAAATTTTCATTTTTGACGGAATTGCGACCGTTTTAATTTAACATTCGTTTTTCGTTCGCAATTTCCGACGATTTTGGATTGCGTCCACATTGCATAAAAAAGCAATGGTTCGATCAAATGAAAAACCCCTACGTCGCAAACGAGAAAAACTATCGAAGAATATCCAAATTTGGACAAAATCGGACGAGCCGTTTTGTCGTATATGACGTTAGTCGTACCTCTGTATCCAAGTAAATTGATCTTGTAAAATTAAATAAATTAGTACCTAAAAATTATAAAAACCATTGAAACCAAGTCGTGTATTCGGCAAAATTTTAACACGAATGTTCACATTTTACTGATTGTCCCCAAATATCTCATATTTTAATCTCAGGATTGCCATAGTGTCAATTTTAGCGGCCCACGAAGTGAGCTCAGAGCTGCTACGTCAGGGTAGGGGAAGGCTGCAGATGAGCGAAACAGCCGCAAAAATATTGTAGGTACGACATACGGTTTCGACATGGTTGAAGTCGATTAAAGTTTTTAGAAAAATTATTTAATAAGTACTTCATATTGACTTTCCTCGCTTCCCCCCCCCCCCCCTCCCCCAGAAGCAAGTCCTGTCTACACTGAGAAAAAAGATTTATTATGTTCTAATAAATTGGCACATTAGAACATAATTTATTAGAAATTAATAAATGTTTACTCGTAGGGAGATAGTTTTTATGTGATTGTAACTACACCATTTATTCGGCGTCACTAAATATGTTTTTTTACGTGCCGATTTTTCACATCAATTAAAATCCATATTTAAAATAGAACATTTGAATAAATATTTCCTTAAATCAAATAAATACTACTTTCCAATCACGAAAACCTCTTATTTCGCGACAATGATACTAATGCGCGCATGCGCACTTTGCCCTTCAACGCGACGGGCCCGACAGCAGGCCGCTCGTCAGATGTAGCTCACGCATACGCTTACCATGTAGCTTCTTCCTATGCCAATGCTTTTGGCACAAGTGTCAGTGCGTTTCGAAAGTGAGAAACTCGAAAGTGAGGAATGATTTAAGTGTAAGTAAGAATATAAAGTGAGAAAAAAACGTTCAAGTGAGAAAATAATGACGGACGAAATGGCACAATTCCTCGAAGAAAAACCAGCTGGGGGATTATGAAGAATCCTATTAGATGTTAAGAAAAACTCCATTTGTTGGATATAAAACACCTATTTCTTCCAACTTATATATCCTATTAGATGTTAAGAAAAATTCTTAGTAAATCTTAAACATAAATTAAAATAAAAAAATGTCTTAGCTGTTAATAAAATCGTAGTACGCCGACATACGAATAAGAAAACTTATTCGCCGGGAGACAAACTTCTTTGTCCTCAATAAATCTTTTTTCTGAGTGTACGCCTCTGGTTTCTCGTGAGTTACACCCCCGCGTGGCCGAACATTTGCAGTGTTTAACATTTGCAGTTGCAGAAACAATCGTGGATTCGATCCGAGTGATGGGTAATCTACGAGGAAGGCGTTGGGGGGGGGGGGGGGGGGTGCTGCTCGGATTATCTTTTTCCTCTCTCGAGGCTCTGACGAGTTTCCATATGCGTGGAGGGCATGGCGTCAATTAGCTTGGAAACAATTAACGCCCTTCGCGGCTCCTTTTCTTGGCTCGTCTTTTCGGACACAGTCACGCGTGCACATTGTACGCCAACCCAGGTAGGAATTGACGATGAAAAAAGGGCTCGCCAAGCTCTGAAACAAGGCTCACATTTTTTTATTCAGGCTGAGCACCAGCCTGATTTCAGGCCTAGCTGAACCCCTGAATGATAACGCGATTTCAGGCTGTTGTACACAGGCTTGACCAAAGGCTGGTAGAAAAGCCTGTACTAAGCCTGAAACGACGAAACAACAAGGTTCAAAACGAGCCTTAATGAAGCAACGAGCATTTATGACCAGACTTATCCCAAACTCTTCTCGAGGCTATATGAGGCCTGTTTTTGGTTTTCTATATTCTACATTGGGGCAAATTTAAGGGGGGATTGTCTTTTTTTTTCGCAAAATTTACCGCTTTTCGGGAATTTTTTTGTGAAGAAAGTATACAACGGAAAACTTGTGAAACTTGGCATATAGTTTTATTGATGTGTTTACTACATACAAAAAATTTTTTAAACAATTTCATCAAAAAATCCCCCCTTAAACGCGTTTTTCTCGAAACAGCTTTTTCACAACTGGTGTGCACGATTTCTCAAAAACTATACAACCGATTGCCTTCAAATTTGGACAGAATGCTCAGCTGACATACTTTTATCGTTTGATGAAGCAAAAAAGCAATACGTTTAATAGTTTTTCATTTATAACAAAAAATCGATCAATTTTTTTCGAAAAATCGATACTTCAAGTTCAAAACGTCACCAAATCGTCAATTTTTTTTTTCTCTTCATCGAACGATAGCTATATGTGTCTAAAGTAAAATGCTTTTTGGGGTTTTGTTGCAGGATGAACGTGAAGGCTGTAATCGTGCACACCATCAAAAAAGGACCATCGCGCGTCGAGGGGGGTGGGAGGCGGATTTTTTGATGAAATTGTTTAAAAAATTGTTTGTATGTAGTAAACAGATCAATAAAACTATATGCCAAGTTTCACAAGTTTTCCGTTGTATACTTTCTTCACAAAAAAATTCCCAAAAAGTGGTAAATTTTGCGAAAAAAAAGACAATCCCCCCTTAATAAATTTGTAAAGAATTCATTTTATTTATTGTATATATTTATTATTCATTATATTATTCGTTATAAAATGTATATAAAATATTTTAAACACAATACTTAATTTTCTTCATTGTTTATGGGACACGTAATACACAGAGTGTACGCAAACCCCAGAGAGTGAGTATATACGAAATGTGTATGTGACGAGAAAAAAACTTTTTTGTGTACCTCATAAATATCGACAAGAGAATATGTTTAAATGTTCTGAGCTGCCTCCTTCGCTTTCGTTTTTCGTGCCTTCGCACCCGACAAATTTATTGCTATTTTTTTTCATAAAAGTACAGAAAAAATATTATTTAAAATTTATTTTATTTTATCACAACCTGAAACAAGCCTGCATCCAGCCTTGATTTTTTAGCCTCAAAATTCACTGGCTGAATAAAGCTTGAAATAGCCCTGAGTTTAGGCTAAGCAGCCAGTCTTGGTTCCAGGCTGCTCCAAACGATGCAATGAAACCTGGCCCAGGTCTGTCTCACTCAGGCTCGGTGGAACAAGGCTCACGCAAGTTTGTTTCCATCGTCAGCCTTTTGATTCCCTACCTGGGAAGCCTCCGCGTACAAAGCTCTGGAAGCGATTTCCGGCCAACCGTCGATAGAGCGTTCACCATTATAAAATCGTATTAATTCATTTTTCTATTCCCAAGCGACGTGTGTCGCACCGAAAACGTCCGCGCGCGTACTCGTAAATTCGGTAGCCACGCCTGATTTATCGATACAGTGGCTCTCTCTCTCTCTCTCCCTCTCTTTTGGCCATGCGGAGAAGACCCTACACGAGCGGCCAACGATACTATACGTAAACTAATTGGCAATTAAGCGTATGCGCTATTAATAATGATGCCGAACGTTGTTATTCATTCCATTCGCGTCTTGAAATATTCCGCTTCGTGATTCGCTTTGCGGAGTGCGCGCGGTGTAGGATCGAGGGATGAGTCGCCTGAAGCGTATTGCAGAGACGGTACGAAGACCGGGAGGGAGCAGTCTCTCTTTCTCTGCCTCTCTCTCTCTCTCTCTTTCTCTCTCTCTAGGTAGCTAATTAGTAATTAGCGGCCGTTTGGTTCGATCCTCGAGGATGGAATTCGCCGGCTGTCGCCGGGATCGACCGATCGATTATCCACTTTGATTTTTTGGCCCTCTCGCTCGCCCTTGTCCTCACTCTTCGTCCCGAATTTGGTGCGTCAGCGCCATCGTTCTCTCCTCAGCGTGTGTACGTCCTGCAAAAGTCCCCACTTTTGCCCGGATGCGCCGCATACGCTTCGTGAGATCCTGCTTAACGAAACAATTACGAATACGATTGGAGAAGGGAAGAAAAAAAAGGACGGATGACCGGTCACGTACGGTTGCCCCCCCCCCCTCCCCCCCCCCCCCCCCCGCCAACGACCCAATTAAATCTTCGAGATATCGATCGTCGCGATAATTAAGACGATAATTAAGCGATTCGCATTCTCTTATCCGTCAAACGTCCTTTTTTCATTCTAATTTTTATCGTCTGATCGATATTCCTCTCACTCGCGAACGGTGACGACACTTTTCGTCATCGAAGAAAAAAATGCTTGGAATATGCTTCATCGGGCAGAGCGAATTTTTGCTGTACACTGAGGAGAAAACCAATTGAATCAAAAAAATATATTGGTTGATCCAAATAAATGTGCTGCTGCGGACTGCCACCGATATATGAGATTGTTACAATACTATAAAATATTGGAAGATGTGATTGATTTAAGTAACATATTCTTTTATTTGAAAAAGCTCTTCTGTTCTCTGAACATCTGCATTATTCGCCGAATAAAATCGTATTTTATTGGAATCGTTCTATATACAATCCGTAGATGTATGGATGAAATAATTAAGCGGTTGCTACAACATTTTTTATTTCGTACAGAGATATAATCAATAGAATTAATTCTTTCTTTACTGCATCGAAACGAATATGCCATGGGACGTAAGTGTTTTCAATTTGTTTTAAATCTTGAATGAAAAGTGAGCATTAGAATGATCATCCACGATAATAGTGGAGAGAATATCGGATATCCAATGGAATATCCATGGAGAGAATATCAGATATTCAACTGATGGGAACAGATACTACACTTTGATCTTAGCCACAGGCCAAGAAGCGATACTCTTTAGAGTTTCTCCGGCGTTTAAGGCAGTAGTCTGCTTTACAGGCTTCAAAAAATCGATTTGAAGAAGAGGAAGGATTATTGTATGGCCCGGGGATAGCTGATTAACATCTAATTAGTGTAAGTATCCAAAAACTTGTATTTTTTTGGACCGAAAACTTTAAAGCCCGTTTTCTCGAGTTTTCATTTTCACAAGTTTCAGAAAACGGTGCCGGCGATAGCAAAAACAATATATGTCCGATCGACAAAAATCAAAGTGATCTAGCTTCGGTATTAAATTATCTTCTATTTGAACTAAAAAAGTTGGACAAAAGTACTATTTAAATTACTTGTTTTGCAACTTAAAGTGAATTTTTTTTTCTTCAAAAAAGTGAATTTTTTTTTCAAACTTCGCAAAAGTTTGGAATTTCATCATTTCTTCGGTATTTTTTTAGTTCATATAGAAAAGGAACTTATAAAAGCTAAAAAAAAATTTGGTTCGACTGTTTCAGATGCATCGCACGACCTCCATCACCGGCACCGATTTACAAGTGCAGACTCCAGGCGCCCTAGAAAAATCGTTACAACTTTGAAAAATTTCAATATTTTTTAATAATAAAAATTGTTTTTTAAAGCTTGAATATAATACACTATCGTCTCAAAATTTCGTTCACCGCAATCATTTCCTTCCCTTTCAAAAAAATTGCTGAAAAAACGCTTTTTTTCGGCTTCTAAAGCAGACTACTACCTTAAGTAGATTTTCGGTTCGCGCTACGCTTACGAGAAACGAGCGCGCGTGCGGCTTCTAGCGGTCACTCCGAGAACTACGGGTTTCCTCAAACACCTATAACTTCGATGGCGCTCGGCCATGATTCGCTTGAATTTACTCAACCAAATGCGCAAGAAACAAATTTTATTTTCGCATAATTTTTTAACCAATTCAGACATTCGCTTAATATTTTTCAATCAAAATAAAATATTAATATTTTAACGAATAATGTACTTGGAAATCAACATCGGATATGGTGAAAAAATAAAATAACATATTTACTCAATAGAAATTTTATCTGAATCAAACGAGCGAAATTCAATTTTTCTTGTATACTCGAATCAACAATATTCATGTTATGACTTGAAACGCTTTTTTTGTTCGTTGCAGAAAATGCATTCGAAACTATATAATACTTTTCGATAGTTTCGATAGTTTCAATAATATATTGTTCTCGACTAACAATATATCTTTTGAATGAAATAAAACTTTTAATTCTATCATGTCATCAAAGTCAGCAGCGTTTTATTTCGACTAATAAATTCGATTATTTACACCAACAATTTTACAATAGAATCAACGAAATTTCATTCAATAACACCAATGATATTGGATCAATGATTTTTTTTTCTCAGTGTATCTTCGCGAATCTCGCGAGGGCGGATGTTCCACGAGCGTTTGGCCGAAGGCTCCGTCCTCCACAAAGAGACGCTGCGATAGGGAGTCGGACCATGGACAGGCGGAGGGCAGCCCCCCCTTCCCCCGAGGGGTGAACGAAACGGTAGCGGACGAAGAGCGCGGTTCAACAATGCCGCAAATACTGGTACCTGTGCCTGGAATGCCCGCGAGCGCACACGGCGCATAATTAATACCACGCGAGAGAGAGAGAGTCCTCCGATGCTCGGTGAGGGCCTGCGGTATATACGGGTTACACGCGGCCACGAGAGATCGAGTAAAGAACCGGGGGCGAGGTGAGGGAGAAGCTCCGCACGAGAGACGGATAGAACGAGAAGCGAGGTGGAACGAGGATAAAAAGAGGAGATGGTCATGGGGGTTGGGGGGGGGGGGTGGTGGCGGCGAGCTGACGGTGCATCGCGAGGATCGCGCTTGCGGTAAACGAAAGAACGAGAGTAGAGAGTCGCGGGAGAAAAGAGGATAAGAAGAAGAAGGTATACGAGGTTGAGCATGTCCACGAGGAGGAGATTTATGTGGCTCCTGATTGAATCGTTCTCACTCGATCGCGCCGCGCGCTTTTTGCCCCGAACGCTCCTCCGCGCGCAACGACCGAGTCGAAGCCTGGACTCTCGCGTACCCATACGCGATTCCGCATATACGTGTGTATACGCGGCCGCGGCCCCTCGATCGGCGTGCCTCGCGCGGCTCTCCGACCCGTGCGCGTCTTCCGCGTATGGCGTTTCTCCTCCCGTTCCTCCTCTATACAGATATATACGGCCAAAGCTATAGACTCTCGATCGCGGGCATCATCGCTCGATCGTTTATACACTTATTATACTCTGGTCACGTTTTATAACGTCTGTCCGTTGCTCGCGGGCCGCGATCACCTTGCCCCCCCCGCCCCCAGCCAGTCCACGGCCCCACGAACGGCCAACGTACGGGAGAACAAACGAATGACCGCGCGACAGAGAGCCCTGTCGCGCCGTATTCACCGCATAGGATATCCCGCGAGTGCCACTCTCCCTCTCCATCTCTAATTTTTCTCGCATTTGCCAAAGTGCGTTGAAACGAGGATCCCGGGCTCGCTGTCGCGATTCATCTTGCTGAAAATTGCTCGAGTTTTCGGCTCGACGCAAAGTACCGCGTCGTGTATACCCTCGACAAGCCCACCCCCCCATTGCCGTTGGTTTGCGTATATAAAACGCAGGTGTATGGGGATGACACGCGCGGGAGAGAGATGACCACTCGACCGACATTGGTCGTCGGGTGGGGGGGGGGGGGCTTTTTGTCAACGCGGCCTCCGAACAAACGGCGTACTTTCGAGCCGATATATTACGCAAAAGTGTCACGCGGCTAGATTCGGCCATTCTCGTTTAACGAGCACTCTCGAGCGTGATGCACACCCGACACGGAACCCTTGCGCGCCCTTGTAGCGCACTCTCCGCGCAGCTACAAGGACACGGGCGAGAAAAACAATCAAACGGTGAAAATATCGGCCCGATAGACGAACGCGTCGGACGCGCTTGAGAGGTCGCTTGAGAATTTTGAGCTGAATCGGCGCGAGCCCGCGAGATTTACTGAAGATGGGGCCGTTGATCGGCAGGGCATCCCTAACGCAATTCAGGGTCTTCGAGGGCTTATTTGTGGATTAGCGGGGATTTCCATAAGAGAGGCAGACCCCTATTGAGGCGGGATATACATTTGCAACGATGAAAACATCTCTTTTTTTTCTTCTTTAACCCTTTGCGGCATAAGGCAACACTGGTCCTAATTCAATTCAGATTTTGACAATTTAAAAGTGTTTTTTATCTAAGGCCTTAGGCCACAGCAGTGGGTATAAAATCATGTGCCGATTTAACAATTTTTTTTCGTATAAAAAAGTGAGTCACTCATAAAATTAATTACACATCAGTTTAGTATGAATATCAAGCTGTTAGAAAATATATTCTTTTTTTTATGTACGAAATGGCCGACGACCAATATTTTCTTTTGTTATCTTTTTTTTAGGCGTTCCGCGGCGTGACATTTAGCATCCACAATTTTTTACCTAGAACAAATAATAAAAATTCTCGTCAATCTACATTACAATACCTAGAGTACGTACGGAATTAAAAAAAATATTGTTTTATTCAAAAGTTGGGGGTATTTGAAATTAAGAAATGAATTTTCTGTGAAAAATTTCGTTATAACTGCTCATAAACTGCTCATAAAATGAAAAGTTTTCGATCAATCAGAAATTTCGTACGTACTTCTCTGCGAAATGCAATTAGGAACATAACTTTTAAATTTGAAGTAAATCGAGTGAAAATTGTTGAAGTTATTTGTCACGCCGATTGGAAAAAAGCTGTTACGAGAAGTTTCGAGTAGTCGGCCATTTTTTACATCGAAAAAAAATATATATATTTTCTAACACCTTGATATTCATACTAAATAGATGTGTTAATTTTATGAGTGAATCACTTTTTCATACGAAAGACAATGTTAAATTCGCACATGATTTTATACCCGTTACTGTGGCCGAAGGCCTTAAATATGGCGGTTGTAAATGTGTTTCAAGGTTCCTAGAACTTCAAAAACTACTAAAACATACCTATTAAATTTTTATTTTTCACGTCGCGAGTGTCATCAATAGCGAAAGTGCAAAAAAAAACGTGGACGTAAAGAAAAATGTATGCTTCAAAGCGTTAAATGATCGAACTATATATGTAGAATATTTTCACAAATTTTTAAAGCGAAATTAAAAAAACGTCAAACGTTACAGCCCGTCAGCGTGTGCTTCGCTGATCGGATTTGAAGCGCGCGAGAGCGCAGAGAGGCAGGCAGAGACAGGCAAAAAGTAATTAAATTAACAACTAACAATTACTACTGTAATTGATAGTTTAATTACTTTGTAAGAGATTACTTAAGTAATTAGTTACCACAAGTACCTAGTACAATTTAATTAAAATTCTATGTAAACTTCAAAGGCCATTTCCTCAAAGCTGCATTTTTTAAATTGGCGTGCAGGATTACTCAAAAACTATTAAGCCGATTGAGTTGAAACTTGGTAGAAATATCGATAATATTGCTACCGTCTGATTAACGAGAAATCTTTTTGAAAAATTAGAAAAAAAAACAACTACTTTTTTATCCAAATTCTACAGCAATTATACGTGAAATGTTGATTTGGGTAAATGCGTGCCATTCCAATCGGTGTGCAGGCTAGCTTCCCGTAGAATTTGATTTGCAAAAAAAAATCAAATTTTTTTCAGTTAGAACATTTATAGTTTTTATTTGAGAGCAATTGAAATGAATAAAATGCAAATTTAAATTTGCATTTTATTCATTTCAATTGCTCTCAAATAAAAACTATAAATGTTCTAACTGAAAAAAATTTGATTTTTTTTTGCAAATCAAATTCTACGGGAAGCTAGCCTGCACACCGATTCGCAACTCTCGCGGCAACCTTGCTGCAACACTTTTCCACAGCTCCGCTATTATGATAATTAATGAATTTGAAAAATTGTTTTGCATACTTAAATATAATATTACAGTATATCTACAGTCTGATTAATGTAGAATGACTATTTCTTAGTTTAAAAAATCCCTCGAAATTGCTTAATTTTTTCCCGTCTGAATGTATACCTCCGTATTGAGGAATGGCAGGGTAGGGAGGTTGACTAAAACTATGGTCAAAGTAAGGAGACCGAGTAATGGCCTTTAAAGGGTATAGTTGTAGATTCTCTAGTAGGGATTGTCCCAAAACGGTTAGTCTTTGCCATTGTAGGGGCAAACCGGTATAAATAGCTTGGATAAATACTTTATGGCATAATAATTATCACAATCGATAAAATATTGTCGATGTAACATAACATGCATATAATTGATAAGTGATAGGCTCTACTAGTAGTGCTACCGGGTCGTTAAAGGTCATAATTATACTCAAAAAATATATTTGTATTATTGCTTAATAAAAAACATGTGAGCCGTGCAACTACGGATATTAGTGAGATAAAACGCTCATTCAGATTTATCGATGTAAACGACCCAAAATACCAGCTCCGTGATATACGCTCGAGTGAGTAGATCCTGACAAGTATACCTCTTCTATACCTCGAGCGTATTACCGAATCTGACATATATATATATATATATATATATATATATATATACACGAAGTGTCCTGTTATGAATGAATAATCCTGCACCTGTCAATAGGTCAGATCATGTCCTACTATATGCTGGAACTTCAGTGTAGTTAAAGTTTTCTTTTCAACCTTAAATCTTAAGAAAACTTCATGAAAAAAGATGCTATGCAGAATTTTCATACAAAATTTTTTATAAAAAAAAATGTGCCACGCATATCGTGCCAGTCACTTTAAGAATACGCTTAGTTATTGTCGATTCATATAACTTGTAGAAATGGCATGTAAAAAACCAAAAGCAGATGATGTTTTTCAAAAAATAACATGAAGCCCAAAATCTCGAAAACCGTGGACTTTTATTGAAACTGAAATTCCAGGATATAGTAGGACATGAGATCTGACCTATCGACAGTTGCACTATTATCCATTCATAACAGGACATTCTGTATATAGCTGTAGATTCTGGACGTGTAGATATATATATATATATATATATATATATATATATATATATATATATATATATCTACACGTACATATCCTGATAGGTTATGTTCGAAATGATATATAAGATGATATTTGATAATGCTCGCTAATTATCAAAATTACATCAACTGATTGACATAGTCCATGCCTTACAACAATCAATTATAGAAATGACTTATGTCTGTTGTGACATGTCCATTCGGATGCCCCGAGATAGCGCAGTGTCGGTGTGCGTAGTGTAGGCAGAATAGGCAGGTAGGCTTTAGGTTCAATTCCATGTGTAGGCAAAATATTTTATTCGACAAAAATCATTCAAGGAGGTCAGGGAATGGCAAAGTATAACAAAACATCACCAAGGTAGAACTCTCAGTGAATTATTTTATTTTATTTTGGAATTGCGAAATATTCTATGCGTTTGGTAGACGAGCTGTGATGCCTTGTATCAACACACATTTCAACAACGTGGGATCGAACGTGTTAAAATATGGGACACAATTCCAAGCTTGAAAAATATTGAAACAACACGTTTCTTTGTCAGAGTGCATACACTCAGAAAAAAGATTTATTAAGGACAAAGGAGTTTGTTTCCCGGCGAGTAAGTTTTCTTATTCGTGTGTCTACTACGATTTTATTAACAGGTAAACATTTTTTTAATTTAGGTTTAGGTTTAAGGTTTGTATCCAACCTCATAGGAGTAGGACCTTATAGGTTATAGGAGTTTTTTATCCGACAAATAGAATTTTTCTTAGCATCTAATAGGATTCTTGGGTGTAGTTCCGAAAAGCCCATACCCAGTATAAATTTTGTATACTGATGTATTTTGACTCGCTGAATACGAATATGATAATTAAAATTGGCGCAAATTTGATTTTCAAGATAAAAACTGAAAAACGGATTTTCAGAGTTTTTTATTTTATTTTAACAAACGTTGATCGTAGAGGAAAATGTCTTTCACGAAAGTTGTAGCCCATCAAAAGACTGATCATTTATGTTCTATACAAATTTTGTCTTAAATCATTATTTTCCAAGAAAATGGGATAATACTCCAATAAGTATATTCTGCTAAACTCTATTAGTTTCGATGTTATCCAAGGTGCCCAACAAACCCACCCCAGTGATCTACGCACCCCACGATTCCACGCGCCCATCAGAGGTGCCCTCCGCCCACCCCAGTGTTCTACGAACCCCACGATTCCACGCACCCATCCAAGGTGCCCAACAAACCCACGCCAGTGTTCTACGCACCCCGCGATTCTACGTACCCATCCGAGGTGCCCTCCGCCCAGCCCAGTGTTCTACGCACCCCGCGATTCCACACACCCATCCGAGGTGCCCTGCGCCCACCCCAGTGAACTACACACCTCGCAATTCAACATACCCGTGTTTGTTCGGGTTTGTTTTGATTGCTGTTTGTGTTTGTTTTATTTGGGTTCATTTGGGTCCATATCCAGTAAAGTATGTAAGTAGATAATATCGAAACTAATGGAGTTTAGCAAAATATACTTATTGGAGCATTATCCCATTTTCTTGGAAAATAATGATTTAAGACAAAATTTGTATAGAACATAAATTATCAGTCTTTCGATGGGCTATAACTTTCGTAGAAGACATTTTCTTCTACGATCAATATTTGTTAAAATAAAAAGAAAAAAACAACACAAATCGGTTTTTTTTCAGTTTTTATCTTGAAAATCAAATTTGCGCCACTTTTAATTGTCATTTTCGTGTTCAGCGAGACAAAACACATAAATATACAAAATTTCAAGGAAAAAAGCGGTATGGGCTTTTCGGAACTTTATCCAACGTTTTTTCTCACTTTATATTCTTACTTACACTTCAATAATTCCTCACATCAAGTTTCTCACTTCCGAAACGCAACACTGACACTTGTGCAAAAAGCATTGGCATAGGAAGAAGCTACACGGTAAGCGTATGCGTGAGCTACATCTGACGACCGGCCTGGTGTCGGGCCCGTCGCGTTGAAGGGCCAAGTGCGCATGCGCGCATTAGTATCATAGTCGCGAAATAAGAGGTTTTCGTGATTGGAAAGTAGTATTTATTTCATTTGAGGAAATATTTATTCAAATTTTCTATTTTAAATGTGGCTTTTAATTGATGTGAAAAATCGGCACGTAAAAAAACATATTTAGTGACGCCGAATAAATGCTGTAGTTACAATCACATAAAAACTGTCTCCATACGAGTAAACATTTATTAATTTCTAATAAATTATGTTCTAATGTGCCAATTTGTTAGAACATAATGAATCTTCTTTCTGAGTGTACTCAAATGCACGTATACATGTGGCTTTAGAGGCCCTCGGTAGGACATTGCGACCGGTCACTGATGGGCCATACGAGGCTTGCAGACTAGGGCCCAGATAGAGTTAGGGAAAATTAAGATGTGCCCGATCAAAGGGCCTAGCTGAATTTCTGCACGGGTATAGCTCGTTCGAACGGGGGCGCCCGTGAAAGCATCTTTGTCACACAGAGTTTCTTACACGGGCGAAACTCTCTGGGTTTTCCAGCTGCGCGAGGCTCGTCAACGTGACGGCGGCGGCCACCCTCGGCGCGCGCCTTGGCATTCCCCTCTAAGGAAAAAAGGAACTCTGTGCGCCCCGGACCTCGAGAAAAGACAGAGACTCGTCCTCGTTTCTGCTCTCTTTTACTCGTCCGCCCGTAGCCCCCCGTCTTGTTTTTCATCTCCCTCTCCTTGCCACATACTCCGCTTCTTCTTCTTCTTTCGTTTCTTCCTTTCTTATGCTGCCTCCTTACTCGCGTATAATAGGCCCGCGCGACGATCCCCGACGTCCGCGCGCAGCTTCGATTTTCTTTTTTCCCCGCTCCGCGACTCGATCTCTTATTCCGATCGTCGATTCGAACTCCCTCTCCCGCTCCGCCTATATATACTCTCTCCTTACGTCTATATCGAGCGCCTTGTTCAACGTATGAGGGCAGGAAGAATTACCCGGTGGATATGAAATTCAACGAGGACGCGATCGAATCGAAAATTAGGCAGCATCGCTAATTGGACGCGATTCCGGCAAAGCGATTTTTAGGTTAGAACACGTCGTACGGCCGCTAGGAAAATCGTCGAGACGCCGGCGACGCTGCCGCCGCAGCAGCCGTGTCTCACCGGTAGTCGATCAACGCCCGGCTCTGCCGTTGTAGCGGTCGTTGCTCGAATCTTACTCGCTCCATCACCGCCACGGCCTACAGACACCTAGAGAGAATCTACCGCGGGCGAGGAAAAATAAAAAAGAAAAATAATAAAACCAAAAATGTCAAGTTTTAAGATCGAGAAAAGGGAAGGGAGGCTCCCGCGCGCTGCTCTCTTTATTTTGCCGAGTCGCGGGCGACGGCGGATCGCGCCACGAAGACAGGCTGTTTAATGGCCGCGATTACTCAGCGGATCGAACGGGCCGCGACGCGTCCCGTAACGAAATACCAAAATAACGTCACTAATAAATATAACACCCGGCGCGAGAGGGATGGACTAGAGAGAGAGAGAGAGAGATGGGGAGAGAGGGAGGCTTGTTCTGACGAACGACTCCAGAATTAACCGGCTCGACTATTGGCGCGACGAGCCGAGACCGCCAAGTTCGCGCGCGCGGCTCTCTCATACCGCGCATTGCTCCAACGACCTTAAGACATTTCTCCTGTACACTTTGCAAATCTCCGTCTCTCGCACTCCGGACAAACGGCGACAGTCATCGGCATTAAATTATTGGGATGCTGAATAAGTTCACGCTGTTTTTTTTCGTGGAAATTGATGCTTTGTTTTTAAAAAGCATTTCTGATGTTTTTAAACGTTTCGAAACTGGTGTGTGATCAACTCCTAATGACTCTGCAAGTTCACCTAGCCGCTGACACGAGTCTTCACGAAGTAGCGTAAAATGGGGTTACTTTCAACAGGTTTTGGAAGTTTTTTGTCGGTAACTTTTTTTTGACATCGTAGATTCCAACTTTTTTGCTGCGATAGAACAATGTGGTCTTTGACTATCAAGTGTATAAGAAAGTCAAGCCCCACCACCCTCCACAATTTTATTTATATTTTTTTAAGTGTCAAAGTAACTTCGAATGTGGGGTTTGCAACTTATGTCAAAGTTTGAGGGTTACTATGACATTTTGATTGGAAAAAATAATATTTTATGCATTATACGTGAAATTGAATGAAAAACAACGATCGTTCACAATCAAATTGTCATCTTCATTGGAGAAACATTTTACGTAAAAATTTAGAGTATCTAGGGTACTATTATAGGCACTTAGTCAGTCTTATAATTATCATCGAGATCAACATCAACTTGAGCAACATTACAATTAACACTTCGTCTGTAAACCTGGGTATTTCGTGTTGCAGCCAAAACTCCTTTGCTACCGAGTTGCTTCATTTATTTAACAAAAAATATATGAAAAAAATGTTTTCCTCTAATTTTATTATTCATGTGTTAAGGGAGACTTTCTCCTTGAAACTGGCGGGAGATTATTAGCGGCTCAACATGAGCAGCTAGAAGAAGAGGAGAGATGCCTCTATGGACCAGGCATTGCCGATTAGCGGTAATTATAAACACATTTGTGTAAACACTTTACAAAACTTTAAACGCGTTTTTCTCGAAAACACGTTTTTAAAAATGGCTGACATTCTCCTGACCGCTGTAATTAACATATCGACCTGACATTTGGAGAGCATACTCAGAAAATATGTCTTCACGGAATGACGGATCGTTTTTTCGATAGATACATTTTTGCATTTATTATTTATCTTTTTATGCGAAAAAAAACGCGAAAATTCGATTTTTTTAAATTGCCGCCATTTTCCGAAATTTGTACTAAACGAAAAACCCATCCGTCATTCCATGACCAAAGGGTTACAGATTGATAATATGCTTTGAATTTGTGTTTCAGATCAACAAAGAGGGGGCAGTGATGTCAGCCGTTCTTCTCGCAATTTGAGGACCTGTTTTCCCGGAGCTGCAACGGCAGCCATTTTGGTCTTTTTTTTCAATTTTTTTTTTTAACGTTCTGTATATCATGAATAAAAGCAAGAAAAAAACCGCACGCAAAAAGCTTGACTCGTTTCCTTTCAAAAAAATAAAATGTAAACACCTGAAATATGGCACTCCAAGGACAAAGTCTCCGTTAAATTGAACGTTTTGAACATTAGTATGAATTTCTTTTTTAATTTCGAATGTGTTAACTGGGTGAAAAAACAGCATGACCCGAAATACCCAGGTTTACAGACGGAAGGTACCGGAAAACGTTTACAGACGAAGTGTTAACTTTAGCAACATTATAATAAACTTGAACAATAAATTTAAGCACATTTAAACCGTATTTTGGCGCTCTGATAAAGTTGCCCCAATAACTGTCAAAGTTACCCTTGATGTCCATTTAACCCAGTTTTACAGCAATGCCTCCAATTGAACACATCAAAATAATTATTTTTGAAGTGTCTACACCAATCTCTATATGTTGTTTCCGACAGAGCATGGTCGCTGTAAGTCTCAGCAAGAATTCTGAGTGCGTCAGCTGCAGAAGTTTTTTGAATAAAGTAGTGCAGTAAAATTCCCCGCAAATACTCTTTTGGGCACGAAATTTGACGTGTTCAACAATATGAAAAAAAAGGTGTTTACTCTTCGGTGAAATGACATACCCTGAATTCCAAGTTTGCTTATAGTAGGATAAACGTGGTACAGTTGCCGTAGGAGGATAGATGCCTCGATAGTAACCTGACGTATTTAGAAACGCGCATTGACAAGTTTAATGCTATAATATGGAAAGTACTAGTCCCCCGCGCCTCAGTGTGACCGAGTCAGCGTGTCAACGCCTGTTTCTAAATATGTCAGTTCACTATCGAGGCATCTATCCTCCTACGGCAACTAACCCTCTTTTAGCCTACTCCTCCATAGTCGAGTTACTATCTTAAACTATTTTTAAAAAAGTGGTATATCGAGAGTGCTTCGGGATCAGTAATCCCATACAGCATGTGCATAGATCTTGGAATTAGCAGTGAACACACTTTATACATTATATGTACATCACTTAAATAGAGAGATTAACACTACAACTAAATTGGGCTATTGACAATACTGCAGACCTCTCCATGGAGTGAAGGACTCGAGGCTCAACGGCGGCAATTTTCTAGCTTCTTGAAGTTTTTGCATTAGAGTTGATCTATTTCTTTCGTAGTTTTCGCATCGCCAAAAGATGTGATTCGCTTCTTCTTCAGTCTTTCCGCAGTCGCACATGGCAGATGTGACAATATTAAATCTATATAGGCTCTGTCTTAACCCTTCTTTACGTGCACGTCTTTTTGCACTTTCGTGATTGATGATACCCGCTACGTGAAAAATAAAAAATTAATAGGTATGTTTTAGTAGTTATTGAAGTCCTAGGAACCGTGTCCATTACCATCCTATTTAACGCTTTGCAGCAGACATTTTTCTTTACGCGCAATTGGCTTGAGATTTTGTACTCGGGGGCTTTCGGGTCGCTGATTAGGAATCGGCACCCAAAATTCGAGAATTCAAGATGGCGGATTCAATATGGCGGACCATAAATGCAAAACGTCGTTTGATGATAGCGAAAGTTGGTACACGGGGGTTTTCGGGGTCGCTGATTACAAATCTGCACCCAAAATTTGAGAATTCAATATGGCGGACCATAAATGCAAAACGTTGTTCGATGATAGCGAAAGTCAGTACTCGGGGGTTTTCAGGGTCGCTGTTACATGAAATAAGCTCCACAAAAATGAAATAGATCATCAAATTTGGAAAAAAATCCTATAGTTTTTGCCATTTACAGCCGCCACTTTCAATATGACGGTTTAGACTTCGGGTTCGTATTCAGTGGATCAAAAACCAAGTTTTTACCTATTTTTGGTTATGGTTTACCTGCTAGATCCGTCGTTATCAGATTTATGATGTAACAAGTTCGGTTTTTTGCACTTTCGTTATTGATGACACTCGCTACGTGAAAAATGAAAATTGAATACGTATGTTTTAGTAGTTATCGAAGTCCTAGGAACCTTGAAACGCATTTACAACCGCCATATTTAATTAAGAAAACACTTTTGAATCGTCAAAATCTGAATTGAATTAGGTGTAACACCTGTGTTACCCTATGTCGCAAAGGGTTAAGGACGATTGACCGCTTCTCAATATATTGATCGAAGTAACATCTCTTCTCGAAAGTCTATAGTGAAAAAACCATGGTATTGCTTATAGTACTTTTCAAAGTAATTTTTGCCTTTAGTTTCTGCGAATTCTGAGCACCATTGGTAAGACTCGTTCTTTCTCAATGTCTTCCAAAAATCGCTGAAGTCTGCGTTCGGAATTAGTAGTTGAGTATCTCTTCCCGAGGTAATAGTTTCTTTGGCTGCAGCATCAGCTAGCTCATTGGAATGGATTCCTCAACGAGCAGGTACCCATATCTTAAACTACACGCACGCAATTCTGGCAACGTCATCCTTAGGAAAACAGCGATAACTTATCCAACGTCCTGATATATCGGCATGTTTTGTCGAGTTGAAACCCCTTGCGTGAGAATTTCTCCGACGAGTGAGACGTATCGTATGAGCCTCACCAAATCTTTTTCCAAACTCCTCTATAGAAGGGTCTTGAAATGATCCCTCCTGTTTTACCACATAGTCGCTCACTCGCTACTGTTACGCCTAAATATACACGTATACGTACGCAAGCGTTTGACGACACAAACGAGTGACACGGCCGCTTTCTTTCTCCAAGAGCCTCGTTTCCTCGTTCCGAGTCGATAAAACGCTCGCGCGGCGTTATAAAGTGGGTTAAATATAACGGCGCGTTCGCGAGGGAGAAGCGCGGGGGTGGTGCTCGCGACCAGCGAGAGAGAGAGAGATAGGGAGGGAAAGAGAGAGAGAGATATTCTCCATAAAGTCGACGAGTCGCTCTCGCCTCGTGGGACAGAGGCGAGAGAGCTGGCTCTTCGGATCTGTTCTCCGGGAAGAGAGCGATGGCTCTTGGGGCCAACATAAATTACCGCGACGCGCACCAACCGAGGGGGAAGTTGAGTTATTTGCGTGTGAGTGATGGAACGAGCCAGCTGAGGAAAGCCTGTGCCACGACTAAACGGAACTCCTTCTTATCCCGTCCGCGTCTTTCTCCAAATCGGCGCTGCATCATCCCTCGGCGCGATTATCGCAACTCCCCTACCCGCATTTTTTTCCTTCAACCCCCTAACAACCCCCACAAATCGTACGATTAATCGGGCTCGTCTACGCCCTCACGGTCATCGCGTACTTTCCAATAGTTCTTTCGCCTGCGCGACAAACCGATATTTTTCGTCACACCCGTTCCGCGTTTATCAATTGGCGGCTCGTTCGCGCACATCGTTGTCACAGCGGCGACGGCGAGCTTTCCGCGCAGCGTCGAAAGAGACGGAAGTACACGAGCGTCTCTTGCGCGCTAAAACGAAGAGGGCTGGAAATCGTTAAAGAACCATGTGACGCTCCTCTTCTCTTTCCCTCCCCGCTCTAAACTCGTACCGGAAGATACGAGAGTCCCTCGCAGCTCCCCGGCTTCAAAGGGAAAAATACTTTTTATCGGACATTCCGGAAAGTTGGTGAAACATTGGCGCGGAGGAGAAAAAAAAGGGGAAACGGAGAATCCGCGGGCAAGCGAGAGGACGCGGAAAAGGTTTTTCACGTTGCGGGCTCTCGACGCGTGTGCGATACGCTCTTGCTACGAGGCTGCTCTTTTCTCGAATCCCCCCTCCCTCCCGCCAATGGCTTCGTTAAGGGGCCACGCCAGATTTTTAAGTAAAAAGCTAATCTTAAGCAGTTTTTAACGAGTATAATGAAAGGGGTTAAAAATTGACTAGGAAAACTTTATTATAGGTAAGGGGTATCATTATCAGTATTATTATCATTAAGGGGTAAGCCTCGCCAGGTTTTAAAGTAAAAAGCTAATTCTAAGCATTTTTTAACGAGTACGATGAAAGGGGTAAAAAATTGACGGGGAAAAATTTATTATAGGTAAGGGAAGGTGGGATACAGTGTGACACTTTTTTTCTAACGAATTTTTACTTTAATCAAGGTAGTCTGATTCGAAAAAAAGATTATAACTGGTTTTATAGACCTTTGGGCGTAGAATGAACTCCCATATTTTTTGCAAAAGGATTAAGAATACCAAAATAATGGGATCGAACAAAGATTTGAGGCTTGGCTGATTGTACCCCATGGGTGGGGTATATCGTATAGGTGGGTACAGTGTGACAACTACTGCGAAACGTCCCATGTGGAGGTTGCCATGAGTTGCGCAATGTTACGATCAGGTCAATATTGGGACCATCGTATAAGCCAACAAAAGAGAAATAATATTGGCCCATTACTGTTCCGATCTAAACTCAAAATTGGCACAATATTGGCCCATCCCTAAAGCCTGCCCTGGCCCATCTTTAAAAACTAATAAACAGCCGTGATAGTTAAACTAAATTTGCCAATTTAAAAACTGGGGATACTAAAATACTGACAATTCTATTGACCCAATATTGTTCCGTTATAAATTGAAAACCGGCACAATATCGGCCCATCGTTTAAAACCAATAAATCGCCTAAAATATAAGCAATTATATTGTCTCAATATTGTCTCATTCTAAATTGAAAACCGACACAATATCGGCCCATAGTTAAAACCAATCATGGCCCATATTTTAAATTCATTAAACAGTCATGATAGATAAACAATATTTGCCAATTTTTGAACTGGTGATACTGAAGTACTGCCAATTACATTGGAACATTATTGTTCCGTTATAAATTGAGAACTGGCACAATATCAGCCCATTACTAAAACCTATCCGGGCCCATCTGTTAAAACCAATAAACAGCCGTGATGGTTCATCGAAATTTACCAATTTTAAAGCTGGCAATGCTAAAATACTGGAAATTACATTTAATTAATCTAAGCCCTTTATTGGCTAAGTGGGTCAGACCATACAGGCTTTTATTTTATTTAAGCCTTGGGCTATTCATTATCCGCATATTGTGCCAGAATAGGCAAATAACTGGCACGTCATATCTTAATCGTCCATATTTTGTGGTTCAGTTTTTGTAATTAAGTCTTGGCCTATTATTGGCATTTGTAAATAACCAACATAAGTAAGTAAAATATGCCAATTTTGAAACCTGTCATATACGCAAATCACAATTTATTTCAAGGTTATTCCATGAAAAATGTATCCATAAGGACCAATCTCGGGCCAATCTTGGCCCGATATAGGTTGAATATTTATCACGCACCCAAACGAACCCAAAGAAAATCACGGCCCAATATTCTAGATAGACTAACTTCTAGATAGACCAACTGTGAAGGCCCATCATAGAGCCAGTGGTCAATTTCTACATAGGCCCTTTAAGAGGGCCCACATAGGGCCAAGTGCAATCACCAACATTGGCGCTACAATGAATTGAATCATCGGCCCAATAATTGTTGGCTCTGTTGGCCGATATCGGGCCGTTCTTATCATTTCTACAAAGGCACCTCATTGGTAAACTCTCACGGCCCAATATTCTAGAAAGGCCAACTGTGAAGGCCCGTCCCAGGCCCAACGGTCAATCTCTACATGGGGTAGGGTACAATGAGGTGGTTAGAACTCTTATATTTTTCTACCATGGATAACAGATTTTTACACAAACAGTACGAACTGAAACGCAATCAGTATATCGGTATCACTATAAAATCAGTTATATCACAGGAACGTCTTATTTTTACAAATCGCACGTCGTTGACAACGGCCCGTGAGACATTGCGCTTCTTCAGAGCGTCGTCACTTCTTTGTTTCCTCATTGGGAGTCGGGGCATTGTGTCCCACATCTCGACGATACATTGTATCGCACTAGTTAAATATTTGATTATTGATGAAAATAACTATTAATTAAACTATGAATGGAAAAACACAAATGACTGAGCTCATCATGAATAATAAAACTCAATTCAATTTTTAATAATTTCTTGCGAGCTGCTATCGATTTTATTTGAGGCATGAAGAAAACAAATACAAATCGCGGTCCAACACAAAAAATTTCGGAATGTACGAGCTACAAACCTCCGAGCAATCGCATCTAGCTCAGTGTCCCGTGATACATTGGACCCCACTCTCCCCTACATAGTTTCAAGTGGACGAAAATTTGTTTATAATTTTTCAATCGAAGATGGCGGCGTCAGAGTCCAAGACCGCAGGGTACGTCTCGTGCAAAGTGTTTCGCGGCCGGCAAGATTTGTCATGTAGTTTTCAATCCAGTACAAAAGAGCAGATAATCTTTCAAATATATATTGGGGTTTTAACTTAATTCCCGCTATTTTTTAAAGTGGTAACCAATTTCTCGCGTTTTGAATCAGTACCAGATTATGTAAACGTTTGCTAATACCCATTCCAGTAAGGTTTAACATATCAGATAATTCTTTAAGAGTCTGACATCGATCTTCATCGACTAAGGCCTCCAATTCTTCATCTTCAATTTTTTACGGCTGTCCTGGACGATCTTTGTCTCTAAGGTTAAAATCGCCACTTTTTAATCGTCTACACCAATCTCTGCACGTTGTCTCAGACGGAGCATGTTCACCATAAGCTTCTAGAAGCAAGCAATGACTTTCAGCCGCACTTTTTCTTAAATTAAAGCAAAAAAGCAAAGCTGTTCGCAAATGCTGTTTCGTTGGTTCAAAACCTGATATTTTCGATACTATAAAAAAAGTTGTGTGTACAAGTGAATTCAGTCTAGAATACTGAATATTGTAGGTCATGTCGAATACTTCAACATAATTTTAGTGTTACTTCTATGAAAATAAAACTAGTTACTCCATCTAATATGAACCCAATGCAAAGAGCTATGGAACTGCGTACGAAAAATAAAAAATACCTTTTTTTTAATTGTGCAGAATTGAATAAAAATATTTATTTTTGAGCAAAGAATCACACGAGTAATTGTTTCTAAAAAAAGTTAATATCCAATCGCAAATTCTGGAGGCAGTTCCATGGAGAATGCACCTGAGAAGATACGTTGAAAGTTTGAACTGACATTTTGCAATGGAAATGATCGATGTGCGTTCAATGTGCAATGCCAGCACCATACATTTGTCCGTCCAAATTAGCATTGTCCTTTTCCTCTTCTTTTCTGATCGATTTAAAAGATTGTCGAGCAGCTTTTGCAGCTTAAGTTAGCGTTCGTTCAGAAAAGGTTCTGGGTGGGGAAAAAGTGTTTTTCAAAATCCTCGAGCAGTTTGAGCCCTTAATTAGCTTGGTTTCGTTGAACGCTCGAGCACACCGAATCTTGGCCGGTTGAATGCTGAATCGAGCGAAATAATTAGACAAATTGGGGCGCGGCGTGCGCGAGGACGACGCCAAGAGAATCATTTGTCATTGGGATCCTCTATTAATTCCTCGTTAATTCCTCCTTTCCTCGTGAAGCAAGATAAACGAGTGACGTCGCACCTTTGACGCGCACCGCTTATTTATTCGAGGGAGCGAGAAAATAGTCTGGAGCGCGAGCGCGCAAGAGATGACGAAAGAGTGCAACTCTTTGCTCCGGGTTGCGTACCGCGAGAAATATATACGCTCGACGATCGGCTCTTTGGCTGGCTATACGAGCGGCGACCGCGGCGGCGGCGGCGGCACTCGAGACAAAACGAGAGGAAGAAATTTTGCCGAGGATCCTCCGTGGGATCCTCGAGGAATGACGAGTACTAGCACGAGCGAACGGATGTCCGCTCCCTGCTAGTATCCTCTCGAGTAGGTACGCGCCGAGCAAAAAAGCCCCTCGTACGCCCGGTCATATATGCATTTGCTTTTCCTCGAGCAATGCCTTCTCCCTTGGCTCTCGAGAGGACTGCGCTCCTCTCTTGATACCCGCTCCCTTTCCCTTTTTACTAACTAATTCTATTGGCATGTTGAATAAGTTCTCGCTGTTTTTTTCGTCAATATTAAGGGGAGATATACACCTAGGAGCCGGAAAAAAGGTCATGTTTGTGCATTTTTTCAAGGAAAACTATTTGAAATTTCGGATTGGGGTTTTAATTATCTAAAAGTATATACATTCAAAAATATGTTTAATTTTCTTTGTTTGAAAATATCAAAAATATACAAGGATATTGTATGATCCTTGAAGCGTCCTAAAAAAATCTGCGTATACGGTACCCACTGGCGTTTCTTCACAAATCATCAGAAAAAAAAACCAAAAAGATTATTAAATTAGATACTATAATGTAGTACTTGTCATAGCCGATTTTGAAAATATCGATTTATGACAAAATGGCGGACGTTTGAACATAAATAGTGATTTTTGGGCCAAAAATTAGTTATCATTTTGCCTATAAAACAAAAACTAACGGAAAAAAAAATCCTATGACAAGTACTAGATAATGGTGTATAGAACAACCACAAAAAACCTCAAGGCAATCGGTTCACTGGTTTTCGAGAAATTTTGGGTACCGATTTGAAAAACGTGGTTTTGAGAAAAGCGCGTTTGAAAATTTGGGAATGAATAAATCATGAAATTTGTCAACTTACATGGAATCATCGATACCAGGCCCATAGTCCCATGTAGAGATTAACCGTTGGGCCTGGGACGGGCCTTCACAGTTAGCCTTTCTAGAATATTGGGCCGTGAGTATTTACCAATGAGGTGCCTTTGTAGAAATGATAAGAACGGCCCGATATCGGCCAACAGAGCCAGCAATTATTGGGCCAATGATTTAATTCATTGTAGCGCCAATGTTGGTGATTGCACTGGGCCCTATGTAACCTCTTAAAGGGCCTATGTAGAAATTTACCACTGGCTCTATGATGGGCCTTCACAGTTGGTTTATCTAGAATATTGGGCCGTGAGTTTGTTTGGGTTTGTTTAGGTGCGTGATAAATATTCAACCTATATCAGGCCAAGATTGGCCCGAAATTGGTCCTTATGGATACATATTACATGGAATAACCTTAAAATAAATTGTGTTTTGCGGATATGACAGGTTTCAAAATTGGCATATTTTACTTACTTATGTTGGTTATTCACAAATGCCAATAATAGGCCAAGACTTGATTACAAAAACTGAACGACAAAATATAGACGATTGATATATGACGTGCCAGTTATTTCCCTATTCTGGCACAATATACAGATAGTGAATAACCCAAGGCTTAAATAAAATAAAAGCAGGTATGGTCTGACCCACTTAGCCAATAAAGGGCTTAGATTAATTAAATGTAATTTCCAGTATTTTAGCATTGCCAGTTTTAAAATTGGCAAATTTCGATGAACTATCACGGCTGTTTATTGGTTTTGAAAGATGGGCCAGGATAATATTTGGTAATGGGCCGATATTGTGCCGGTTCTCAATTTATGACGGGACAATAATGGGCCAATGTAATTGCTTGTATTTTAGCATTACCAGTTTTTAAATTGGCAAATATAGTTCAACCATCACGGCTATTCATTGATTTTAAACGATGGGCCGATATTGTGCCGGTTTTCAATTTATAACGGAACAATATTGGGCCCATGGAATTATCAGTATTTTAGTATCCTTAGTTTTTAAATTGGCAAATTTAGTTTAACTATCACGGCTATTTATTAGTTTTTAAAGATGGGCCAGGACAGGCTTTTGGGATGGGCTGCTATTGTGCCAGTTTTCAGTTTGGAGCGGAACAGTATTGGGCCAATATTATTTCTCTATTGTTGGCTTATACGATGGTCCCAATATTGGCCTGATCGTAACATTGGGCAACTCATGGCAACCTCTACATGGGGTGTAGGTCTTCTACGGTCGACGGAATGTTCATAGCTTCTAAATCCTCGACCTCGACCATCTAGGTGTATATCTCTCTATAATGCTTCCTTTTGAAAAATCATTCATAATGCTTTCAAGCCTTTCGAAACTGTTTCGTGATCAACTCCCAATGATTCTGCAAGTTCAGCTAGCGTCTGACATGAGCCTTCACGAAGTAATGCCTCACATTAAAATAATTATTTTTAAAGCGTCTAAACCAATCTCTGCATGTTGTTTTCGACGGAGCATGGTCGCCGTAAGTCTCGACAAGAATTATGCGTGCTTCAGCTGCAGATTAAAAAAAAAAGTACTGCACTAAAATTCCCCTCAGTCTTTTTTTGGCACGAAATTTGACACATGTCAAATTTATGTTAAACATATGTTTATTGAGTTAAAGTTAAACATATGTTTAACACTATGGAAACAAAACGTTGTTTACACTTCGGCAAAGTGACATACGCTGAATTTCAAGCTTGCTCATGGCACTTCTTTATAGATGCGTTACCATCCTAAACTAACACGCACTCAGTTCTGGTTACGCCATCTGTTAGAAAACAGCGAAAACTTATTCACCGTCCTAATATTTTATTAATCCTTTGCCACCGCGAAGGAAAAGAGCAATGCGACAAAAAATCACGTCACACTCTCTTGTTCGTTCGTTTGTTGAGGAAAGCAGGCGTGTTTCGGGAAGAAAATTGGATTCGGTTGCCCCACGAATCTCGGGACCGCCACTGACTAAATGCGAGCTGTTGAAACATTAAGAGAGAGACACGTGTCTTATTAACGGGCGATATTCGAAGGAAGGCGCATTCGCGTAAACCGCGAATGTACGAGTCAAGTGAGAATCTTGATGTGGCGAGACTAACCGATGCACGCCTCGTTGACGCTGTCACTAAACGTGCCTATCCTCCCGGCTTCTCTCGCTCGTCTCTTCTTCCCGCTACCTCTCGTTTTTCGCGCCCCACACGCGTCATCCTCGCGGGCACGTTATTTACAAACGTTAGTCACGATCGGACGACGTCGGGACCTCGTGACAAAATCATCAGTGTTGCATTTGAAAATCATTGTTTTTTCGGCTGTATTCAGTTTATAATGGAAACATAATACCAAACGAAACGCCGTGAGAAAAATGTGTCTGTTGAGGCGATCGGTTCCCGATGCAGAATCATTGGGAGCTGATCACACACCAGTTTCGAACCGTTTGAAAGCATTAGGAATTATTTTTTTTTAATAAAACATTCATTTTCACAAAAAAAATCAGCAAGAACTTGAGGTGTGCTTACGCGGTCAACTAAAATTGGTCAATTCTGGGCAATATCGGCTGAGTATGACGTCCTGACCACATCCAGCCATTGACTGCGATTCCTATATGGAGCAAATGTTGCAGGATATGTCGCCCCAACATATTGAGGGATATGAAGCAACTTGAGTAAACTGGGCAATAGATTCATACGCTAGCAATTCATTTGAGCATCTGCCGTCAGAGTATCCGTACAACCCGAGTAAAAATGTTCCAGCCGCGATCAACCCGCGAAATGAAGGCCTCCTTCCCCGAGCATAGATCAGCGATAGCGGATTATCGGGTGTCGAAAGGAGGGTACAATGGTTGGAATACCAATACGTTAGGGCCTCTGATGAACCTCCTGAATGGCAGATACTGGACTTCAGGCTCAAAGGAGGCTAGTGCAGAGCGCAACTGAACCTGCAAAACCCCGGGTGGGACTATTTCGAGCGCTCTCGCAGAACCTACTGGTCCCCCCCTTTCAGCCTACTGCAGGCGCACTCCAGACCCTCCATTCAGCCTACTGTAGGCACCACCGTAGATTCTCCGGACCCTACATTCAGCCTATCAACGGTATATCTGGCAGGAATAAATAAAAATATGCTTCACACATACACGTAGCAATATTTTTTACTTATTTCCAACGTTCCAACCTCCGCTCGCCGACAGCAAGTGCGCAAAGTCACTCATTCATCCGCCGAAAATCTATGGGAGTCCTACAAAAATCTTGGAGAGAAACACCCCGACAAATTTTCCAAAAACTTGTGGAGAGGATGCCGCGGGTGGTGAAGAGCGTGCTGTCGGCAGATCAATCGAGCTTTGACCGGAAATAGATGAAAAAAAATATTTCGAAAAAAATCTGAAAAAATTCTCGTGAACTCACAAGAAGGAATGCAACTTTTGTGCTATCTTGAGGTTTTGTTGTAAACCTCATCGTTTTCGTACTTCGGAGCAATTTTCAAATTATCTATTTTTTTCATAAAAAACGAAATATTGTTGGGAAAAAAATCGGAGAATTTTTTTTTCGAAAACGAAATTGAAGCTTAGGTTTTCCCCTTCATGATTTTGGTCGACAAAATGCGTAAAAAAATGTCTACTGCAAACGGGGTCTACTCAAAAAGGAACAAAAAACGACTACAAATGGTCGTTTTTAAAACCGGGTGCTAATAGTAAAAAAAAATCGTAAAATTTTTTGAAAAAATCCCAAATGAAGGCAAAGCCCTCTTCTTCAAAATGCCGTTTATGAAATTGGCCTAGGTCAACTACCGGCGAAATGGCATAGAAAACCCTTACGGCACTCTTTTAAAATTCTGTCCGGAAACTTTTCGCCGGTAGTTCATGTATCAGGAATAAATAAAAATATGCTTCACACGTACACGTAGCAATATTTTTTACTTATTTCCAACGTTCGACGTACAATGAAGCATTTTACTTTAAATCTACCGTGATTGAACGTTCCTGGGAATATTTTATAAAAAATGAGCAAACAACTGCAAAATTTACCAAGTGCGGTAAGCTCTTTCATCGACGCCCAAAATCTGTCGTACCTAGATTCGGTGACTTCATTTTATTCGATTAGCTCGTGCACGGCTCGTTTCGCCTTCTTGCTTCTCGTCTAATAATGGACCACTCGTCGACCCCTCTGCTCCTCTTCGAAAGTGAAAAGGCGTGAATGGGAGGGCAAGCTTGCGGAATAGCGGAGAGTATACGCGTTGGTCAATGTCGCGGGCCGTGTCCACCCTTTCCCGATGCGCGCTTTGTCAAGCACCGTGATTATTCGCACCTGTCGTAGGAACGTCATGCACGCGTGCAACGTCTCCGCATTATTCGCGTATACACTGGTACAGACGCGAGGGCGGAGAAAATATTGGCCCGCTAGAGTCAAAGACTCGCAAAGATAAACCTTTCTTACCCTCGTTTCCTGCCGCGTGGGGACACGTCGTTGACGCATTAATTGTCCTTTACAGTCATAAACAAGTCGCGAATCCGTCCTATCCTCGTATTCCCGCACAACACGACCACTTTTATTATTAGCATTCGCCCGAGAGCTCTCCCTATATACCGATAAAACGTAGTCCAACGTGACGAAAGAGCGCGCCAGACGAGTATATTGATACAAAGATGCTGTGATGTCGCGAGTGTCTCAATCTGGTCTGCTTCTTCTTCCTCTTCGTCTTCATTTTTTTTTCTTCCAGAGCGCGATGCTTTCCGCTGGGACGTATTTTTCTATCGATAATTAAGACCGCGTGTGGAAACGTCTCGTAACCGCGTCGTCCGATATACTTGGAAAGCGATAATTAATCGGCGCGCGCGCTCTACGTATTTATATATATATATATATATATATATATATATATATATATATATATATATATATATATACATTTATACGCGTTGTGTCAAAAATATTTATCCGAAATGTCTGCGAAGCGCAATTAATCAGCCGAGAGAGGGCTGCCTCGTTTAAACGCGGAGAATGAGGAGGAGGACGAGACGAAGAAGAAGGAAGGCATCGGGACGATCGTACGCGGGTGAAAAACGCGCCCGAGCACAGCCCTGGCCACGGGTGATAGATCGAATCGACTCGTTGTTGTGACAATTAGAAGTGGCTTCCTAATTCTTGAGGATAGGGGCGAACCTCGACGAGGGACGAGCCCTGCGCAGAGTCTTCCAGCGCGGAAGAGCAACGACGAGAGCGAGGCCGTTTGTTAATCTCGAGGGGGCCCCACGCCGCTTCGAGAGAACGAGAGAGACAGAGAGAGAGAGAGAGCAGCGAAGGGGCCTAGGCTGCGGGCGCAAAAAACGCGCGTGGCATCCGCGGTGGCTCATTAACCGTGCTGCCTTTAAATTGGCCCCACGGCAGATCGCTCTTGGCTTCTCTTCTCTCGTACCCCCTTCACTTTCTTAGGCTACTCTCGTCGTCGTCTACGTTGTCTTCGTTCGAGTCGTCGCTCGGTCCTCGACGAGAATATTTATGCCCGCCGCGTGGCACGTATAAAGGCCACTCCGCTAGGCGATCGCGATTCTTCTCAATCTCATACCGGGACGAGGAAGATTTTCTTCGCGCACCGTAGGGGAGACTGGGTACGGTAACAGTTTTCCGTTGATCGCACATAACGTTGCGATTGTGGTATAGGATGTGCAAATAACGCGCTTTATATTGAGGGGGGGGGGGGGGGGGTACCTGAGTAAACAACGAGAAATGCAGGTTAAGGTAGTTCCTCTGCGAAAATCTCAGTCAAAGGTTTACATACTATGTTCGTGTTTAAAAGATTGATAATTGGTTCAATTAGTAATAAATAAAATTAAAAACTACGCAATATTGACTCGGTACTAGTAGATGATACGATGGATATAATTTATTGCCGTAAAATATATTTTATATTGTGTTTTTGATCTACCATTGCCAGTAAACTTTTTGCCGGGACTGTCCTGGCTTTGCCCCGATTGTTTTTTTTCCAGGCTTTGCCAGGCTTTGCACCAAAATTGTGAGGCTCATGGTTATATCTTGGAAACTAGATGGTGAATCATTCTCATTTTTTTTCACATTATTCGTGATATCTTACTATAGCTTATCCTCGTTTTTTATCAATTTCTTAATTTTATTTTTGACGGTAGAATTAATGATGCTCTGTTTGCCCATCATAACGCATTTGTTACGTGTAAACCAAGCCAACTTTAAGTGTAACTATCTCAGGTTTGGGGTGGTCAAACTTATTCAAATTGCACCCATGTTTGGATAATGTATTAAATAACATATATGTCAAATTTCAACCATTTCTTAATTCAACTCTTCTGTGGAGGTACTACCTTAACTTCGGGAATTTTTATGTTCAAATTAATGTTTCGATTGGATCCGGGGTTTTTTTTATTGGAAAATATGTACATTGAGGTATGTTTAGGAATTTTGTAAAATAAATTCGTTGACTGGAAGCGATTCAAACGCGATTATCTCGAAACATAGTTTTCAAAGTCGGTGCCAGATTTATCTCGAAGACGGCTTGTCCGATTTTGTCCAAATTTGGATACGATATTCTTCGATAGTTTTTCTCGTTCGCCACGTAGGATTTTTTCGAAATTTTCATTTTTGACGGAATTGCGACCGTTTTAATTTAACATTCGTTTCTCGTTCGCAATTTCCGACGATTTTGGATTGCATACACATTGCATAATAAAGCAATGGTTCAATCGAATGAAAAACCCCTACGTGGCGAACGAGAGAAACTATCGAAGAATATTGTATCCGAATTTGGACGAAATCGGACAAGCCGTTTTCGAGATAAATCTGGCACCGACTTTGAAAACTAGGTTTCGAGATAATCGCGTTTGAATCGCTTCCAGTCAACGAATTTATTTTGAAAAATTCCCAAACATCCCTTGATGTACATATTTTCCAATTAAAAAACCTGGATTCAATCGAAATATTAGTATTTGAGATAAAAATTTCCGAAGTTTACCTGTTTTTCTCGCCGTTTCCTCAGGTACCTCCCCTTAAAGACTGGACATATGCCTTCAAATCGAAATCACAATTAGGTGCCCATTCATTTAAGACTGTGAGATACAGCTCGGTTTGTGAAATATGTGCCACTGTTACAACCGTACCCATTCCAGGGGCGGTTGTAACAGGGCTGGTGATTAGTTGTAACACATCCAAATAACACACTGCATGCATTGTAATCACTTTTTAAATTAAGGGGGGATTGTCTTTTTTTTTTGGCAAAATTTACCGCTTTTTGGGAATTTTTTTGTGAAGAAAGTATACAACGGAAAACTTGTGAAACTTGGCATATAGTTTTATTGATCTGTTTAATACATACAAAAAAATTTTTAAACAATTTCATCAAAAAATCCCCCCTTAAACGCGTTTTTCTCGAAACTGCTTTTTCACAACTGGTGTGCACGATTTCTCAAAAACTATTCAACCGATTGCCTTCAAATTTGGACAGAAAGCTCAGCTGACATCCTTTTATCGTTTGATGAAGCAAAAAAGCAATACGTTTAATAGTTTTTTATTTATAACAAAAAATCGATCAATTTTTTTCGAAAAATCGATACTTCAAGTTCAAAACGTCACCAAATCGTCAATTTTTTTTTCCCTTCATCGAACGATAGCTATATGTGTCTAAAGTAAAATGCTTTTTGGGTTTTTGTTGCAGGATGAACGTGAAGGCTGTAATCGTGCACACGATCAAAAAAGGACCATTGCGCGTCGAGGGGGGTGGGAGGCGGATTTTTTGATGAAATTATTTTAAAAAAATTTTGTATGTAGTAAACAGATCAATAAAACTATATGCCAAGTTTCACAAGTTTTTCGTTGTATACTTTCTTCACAAAAAAATTCCCAAAAAGCGGTAAATTTTGCGAAAAAAAAAGACGATGCCTCCTTAAGAACACGTATTAGGTACTCAGTTGCTTGTTTACTAAGTTTTAAAGTTCAACAGTTATTCAGAAAATCACCTAATCCGCGTACTGTTATATCAACGAAGTAATATGAAAAAGAAATTGATCGAAAATACCTACCGTAAAATGGGGTTACTTTGAACAGGTTTTGGAAGTTTTTTGTATGTAACTTTTTTTAACATCCTAAATTCCAACTTATATTGCTCCAATAGAACAATGTATCC
>OY723395.1:29534553-29569657 GCA_963210295.1 Ophion ellenae
CAGAGGGGGGGGGGGGGGGGCTTGAAACCGAGAATGTATTTAGTTGTCACGTATACTCGGTGCGGTGGGTCATTCGAGGGGAACTTTCCACTGTCGTTTACTTTTATTTGACCTGTCCCACAAACTGACCCTTGCAACAAAATTAAACCCACCTCGCAATTTGATTACTCGTTGGATCGCTCCACCGCTCGCGATCTACATTCGGGATATCTTCTTATTACCTCCCCCCCCCCCTTTTCTCTCTTTCTTACCGCTCGAAGTTTGGATGAAGAACGCGCCTACGCGAGACGAGCCAACCACCCGTCTCTCGCGTTTTTTTTTCTCGCTCATCCCGATGCGTATGTGACTCTAACAGAGCCACAGGCGAGGAGAACGAGGAGGAGAAAGGTAGGAGACATTCGTCTCGCATTAGCATATACATGCCGTGAGAACCCAAGCCTCCTATCCACCCAGCCTCCTTGCTGTATCCCCCCCCCCCCCGGCTCTCATTCCTCCATGGCGTACTCGTTTAAGTACCAGTTCTTGAGCGAGACACCTTGTCAAATAAACGGTGTCTCGAAATGACCTGATATTTTTATTTATTAATAAAGCGTATTATTTATTTGAAAAGTACGATCATTTTGGTTTTGATATAAGGTACAAACGTGGAGGTTATGTGTGCACGGAGAAAACAGGGGCCTCGAAGTTTAGAATTAATACTATTCTAAAAAACTCTTCTAAAGAAATATCAGAAAGTATTGAATGGAAGATGAAAATTGTAATTATGGTATAGTAATAATGAGGAAATTTAAATTTTAACCTACGATACGGCACATAAACTGATACAAATAATACATTTCATTCGGCATATTGTGATTTTTTGTAGTATTCAAAAAATATTTTGTTCACGTGATTGGAACAATTGGTTTCCAGTATTCTACAAAAAGTACAGTTTAGAGTCACATTTTACTAATAACTTCGTAATATTTTTCGCTATACGCCGAAGATTTATGCTATGCGTATAGTGATATCTATACATACATGAGGATTCATGCTAAACGTATAGTAAAATCCATATGAAAATATAGCGTACAATAAAGCGAGAATAGGTTCAAATGTAATATGCACGCATTATTCTTACTATGGAGCATATAGGACTCGCGTCTATGCGAAAATAGTTTCAAATGTAATATGCACGCATCATTTTTACTATGCGGTGTGAGAATCATTTTTACACTTCTATAACGACAAGTCTTAGAATTCCGAACTGGCAGTAAACTACTATACTTTTCTAGCACTGAATATTAGAATTCTGGCAACCAGTGTTAGAATTTGAGGCCGTATTTTTCTCCGTGCGGAATATCCGATAAATGGCCGCCTCGTCCCTGTTTGCAAACGTTCACTCTTTTGACGAAATTTTCAATAACATTTTGGCATAGTTGCGGACTAATTTAATTAAGGGGTTAGGCCACAGTAACGGGTATAAAATCATGTGCGAATTTAACAATTTTTTTCCGTATGAAAAAGTGGTTCACTCATGAAATTAATCACACATCTATTTAGTATGAATATCAAGCTGTTAGAAAATTTTTTTTTTTCGATGTACAAAATGGCGGACTATTAATATTTTCTTTTGTTATCTTTTTTTTAGGCGCTCCGCGGCGTGACATTCAGCAACCACAATTTTTTGCCAAGAACAAAAAACAAAAACTCGTCAATCTACATTAGAATACCTAGAGAAGTACGTGCGGAATTTAAAAAATATTGTTTTATTCAAAAGTTGTAGGTATTTGAACTTAAGAAATGAATTTTCAGTGAAAAATTTCGTTATAACTGCTCATAAAATGCACATAAAATGAAACGTTTTCGATTAATTAGAAATTCCGTGCGTACTTCTCTGCGAAATGCAATTAGGAACATAAGTTTTAAATTTGACGTAAATCCAATGAAAATAGTTGAAGTTATTTATCCGCCTATTGGAAAAAAGCTGTTTCGAAAAGTTTCGAGTAGTCGGCCATTTTGTAGATCGAAAAAAATATATATTTTTTCTAACAGCTTGATATTTATACTAAATAGATGTATACCCGTTACTGTGGCCTAAGGCTTTAATGGTGCGTCCAATTGCTTCCTGGAGTTCGGGAATTGTCTCAGGATCATTGGCATACACTTTTCCTTTCGGAAAAGCCCAAAGAAAGAAGTCCAATGGCGTCAAATCGCACGATCTTGGTGGCCATTTCACATCGCCGCGGCGCGAGATAACACGACCATGAAACTTCGTCTGCAATAATTATGCGGTAACAATGCAGCGAATAACAATTTCTAAGCGCTGCTCGATCGTGTGATTCGCAATTTAAAATATCAGGTCATTTTGAGACACCCTTTACTTTCTTCGCATTACCGATTTTTTTCCGACACATTACACTACGAAAATTACTGAAATATTTGCGAGGACCCTCATTTAAAATCTAACACCAAAACTTGCAGAATAAAATTTCAGAAAATAACCAAATGAAGAAAATCATGAAGAGTTTTCGAAAAAAAATCTCAGAAAATAATAAAAATAACGAAATAAAGAAAATCATGAAGAATTTTCGAAAAAGATTTCAGAAAAATATAAAAATAACCAAATAAAGAAAATCATGGAGCATTTTCGAAAAAAGATTTCAGAAAATAATAAGACTAACGAAATGAAGAAAATCATGAAGAATTTTCGTTGCATTTCAACGATGCAAACTACAGCACCATCACTTTCCACGACTAAACCTCAATACTTCCTGATGCCAATGGTCAAAGATTAGTACTCCATGTACGCCACAACAAAAATAGCGCGAAATTAAAAATGTCAGGTAATTTTGAGACACCCTTTACCTTGGCCAACCTTCCTTTCGCTGCCAAATCGCGTAAGCATTATTCTTTTCCAAACGACGCGAACTTGTTCAGTTGCGCAACTTTGTACGGAAGCTCGAGTTTCCAAGCGAAAGAGGCTTTGGAGCGAAAGAGCTCAGCCGCCCAAACTCGAAAAGTTTTTCCGCCTTCAGTCGCTTGTACTTTGAGCTTTTATTGAGCATAATGAAATTTTCGTAATCAGCGGAAAATGGCCCATCGGATAGACCCTTGATAAGTGCTAAAAATTTAAAAAAAATGCTTTCGACTGTTTTGGCTCCTATGGGATATTGCAAAATTTTTAACGCTCGTAGCTCGCCTTCCTATTCGAGAGGTGGAGACTTAATGGGGCAGGGGGTGAAAAGGATTTTTAAGGACTTGGAGAATGCCCTCGGATTCATTCGAAAATCGCAATTAGTTTTTCTGGAAAGTTCACTGCAAAAATAGCACAAAAAAAGCAAAAGGATATTATTTATGGACAAATTTGCAAAAATCCATGATCCGTCTTCGAAATTCTGCCAAAAATCGAAAAGCAATCGGAGCTCGATGAGCCAATGGAATTCAAAAGAGCAAACGATAATGAAAAAAAAGAGCGCAAAGAGAAGTCTGAAATGTACGGGGCAACAAAATGACGAGCGATTCAGCGACGAAACTCTTTTTGGCCGAGATGGGAAAAAATTGGATTCTTTATCTTTTATTTGTGGTTTTTTATCGATGTGTTTTGACCCCCTGAATAAGAATTGACCACTCATTTTTCTCGGAACCCTCAATTTCAATTTAAAAATCGTCAAAAATGTGTCAAATCACGTTTTTTCCGTTGAGCCGGCTTAATTTTGAGCTTACGGCGAAAACTCGGCGATATTCGTAATCGGTGGAACGTTTTCCATCTAATAGACTTTTGAAATCGCTCAAAAGTCGAAGAACAAAAAATTCTTTCCTCTTGGCGACTTTTCCGAACTTGCCAAAATCGCGAAATTTAAAACAGCCGTAGCGTCTTTTTTATTTGAGTGATGAAGGTTTCAAGGGGGTATTATGATAAGGATTTTGATCGAATAAGAAAATTGAGTTTGATTAAAGCGGTTAACCTGGTCCATTCCCCTGCAATGCGTACTGCAAAACTGGGAAAAAAAAGGCAAAGGAAGAAAATCGATGGTGCGTCTTTGAAATTCTACCAAAAATCGCAAAAAAATTGAAGCTTGACGAATCAAATGGTCTTTTAAAGCGGAATATGCAATTCGATGGGCAACATTTATTTGACAGTCATTAAAATGAAGAAAATGCAAATTTCAGAGAATGGCACGCATTTAAATGCGTGCCATTCTCTGAAAAAAAAAATGTACAGAAATAATTTCTGTAAATCTCTAAAATCTGTAGAAAAAAAATTTCTGTAAAACTCTAAAAAAATTACAGAAATTTTGAGTGGCATGTTGATTTTTCTGGAAATTTACAAAAAAAATCAACGTGCCACTCAAAATTTCCGTAATTTTTTTATTAAAAAACATGTTTTTTTTCTAATTTTTCAAAAACAATTTTCGTTAAGTGGAAGGTAGCAATATTATCTATATTTCTACCAAGTTTCAACTCAATCGGCTTACTAGATTTTGAGTAATCCTGCACGCCAATTTCGAAAATGCAGTTTAAAAAAAATGCGTCTAAAATTTACATAGAATTTGAGTTTAATTGCACTAGGTACTTGTGGTAACTAATTACTTAAGTAAGCTGTTACAAAGTAACTAAATTATGAATGACCGTAGTAATAGTAATTGTTGGTTGTTAATTTGATTACTTTTTGCCCATCTCTACCTGCCCCTTCGCGCTTCCGCTTGTACCTGCGGCGCGCGCTCCAAAGCCGAGACTTTGGCAAAATATTCTCCATATATTGTTCTATTGTTTAAAGAAAAAAAAATCCATTTTTTACCGCTGTAAATGTATATCCCGCCTTAAGAAGAAAATATTGGGAAGAGAATGAGCACAGAGTGGAGTTTTAAATTCGAAATTAATATGTAAAATTTTGTTTTTCAAAACAAGCTTTTATTTAATGCACTAAAAAGTAGACAATAATTATTTTCACCAAGTCAGCTATATGTCACTACAAATAAAAGCTTAGGGCGCCCAGCTTTTTAAATGTTTAATAAATTTGATCAATTCACTTTAATGAACCGTATTTAATTTGGCTCAACAGTAATTAGAGAAATTATTATCACACGTTCATGCTGAGTGTCAGGATTTTTATTCAAGAAATCTAAGGTTGTTTTACAGTAAATGAAATGCAGTTGATTTATAGTCACATATAGATGACTTGGTGAAAAAAACTATTTTCTACTTTTTAGTACGTTTAATGCACATTAAATAAAAGCTTGTTCTTTTAAAAATATTTTGTGTACATATAAATTATTTTCTACTTTTTAGTCTCTAATTGATATTACTTTTTTTGCGTTAGTTGTTGCTAGTAGTTTACTAGCTTACGAGTTTGTACGTTAGGAACATGGAATGCTTGTAAAAAATAACAAGGACTGTAATTGGGATTGAACTTACGACTAATTGCTGCACGTAAACTTTTCATATACAAACACAGTCGGCTACGAAGTTGTTTTAGTGTTAGTGAGATTTCATATGGATGATTAGATATCGCTAATTTTGCATGAAAAGTTGAACATTTTATGGATATTTTCTTTTTTTGAAGTTGAAGCATGCATTGTCATCCTTTAGGTGCATGTTGCCAAAATTTCAGAGCTTAAGGCGGGAGCCTGAATTAGAAGGTCCGTAAAATCGTTTCTTTTAATTGCTTCAATCGATAAATAAATTATCCAAGAATATATTTACAAAGTTACAGAGGCCAATTGTAAATATTTTCGAAGATACAAGACCAAAAGGTGAGAAGCGAATGATATTTGATATTGATATTGCCTCCTATTGAAAACTTCGAAGCGCGTTGTCTCCAGTTTTCATTTTAACGATTTTCCAAATTGGCGGGCGTGATAGCAAAAAAACTAAACGACCTATTGAATCAAACCAAAATTTATTTACTTCAGTATGAAAATCTCTTCAAATTGAACTAACAAAATCGTTGAAAAAGTCTGGTTAAATAATTTTTATAGCACGTTAAAGTGTTTTTTTAAGTACATTTTTTGTCAAACCTGAGAAAAGTCATAATTTCACGATTTTTTCAGTTTTTTCTTAATTCACTGAGAAGAAAAATATATGACAAATGAACTTTTTTTCGTTTATTTGGTTCAATCAAGAATTACGAGCTGCATCTTTCCCGCCGATTGGGGACTGCAGTGGCAAGACGTACATGGAATAGGCTGATAAACCTGCAGTCATTTATTGTTTCATGATGAACTCTTTTTAAGCATTTCAAATATACATGAAAAGATACCTCAATGTTTAGGGGCTCACTTGTTTTTTTCCCTTTTAAAAAAAATCCCGAAAAAACGTTTTTTTTGGACCTTCTAATTCAGGCTCCCGCCTTAAGTAGTCGGGAAGTGGATGAAATGTCTATTTTCCGTTTTGCATCTCACAGAAAGTCAAGTTGAATAAAAGCTTGTAACTTGTTAAAATACGACGGGCGGTGGAGTCGAGCCACTCATTTTCGGTCGGGATGCAATAAAAATGTGGACTAAACAAAAAAAAAATTCCCGGTCATACGACAATGTATTCTTACCCCCTGAACAGAAATTCACCGCTCATTTTCCGCAAAACCTTGAGAGGCAACTGAAAAATGTGGTAAAAAGGAAAAGTAACAGAATCGTTATCAGAAGCATTAAGGGGCTATACCAGTGTGACACGTTCAAAAAATCGATTTTTTCCCCCTTTTTCGACAGTTTATACTTTCAAGAATATCATTATCATTTATATCAATATCATTTTATCTTGCAAAAATCGATAGTTAAATCTTCAAACGCGTTTTACTCGGAATGAGTTTTTCCAAATTTGCTGACATTGTAACTCAAAGAGCAATTATCCGATTGACTTGAAACTTGAACTGAGTACTCTTGAATATATTTACTCTACAATGACGTAGGATATTTTTGATTCGATGAAAATTGACGATTTGGCATTGAAAAAAACGACCATTTTATAGGCAAGAAAACAGACGTTTTTTCATAACTACGCCATTTTGTAAGATTTTGATATTTTTCGAAAATCCTGCGTCATTGTACAGGAAATACCTTCCAGTTTAACGACATTTTTCCCTTTTTCGGTTTCAGCTACTCAATCGGCCGGAATCATGTCAGCAGTGGAGGAACTTTTTTTTGGCGCCCCCGAAGGCAGCGCGTAAGTCGCTTGGATCTCAATATTTTTCGATGAAAAAATGATGTAACATAGGTCAAATATAGCCAAATATATTCTTAATTTTCCGAAACATTTAATTGACTACTTTTCATTCAAAAAATTCCCGAAAATCACCCAAATTTTCAGCGTTCACACCGGCATAGCCCCTTGAATACAGTTTGAAGAACGCGATAGCAATAATTTATTGGTTTGGAGGGGAAAAAAAGCAGAAAATTTTGAATAACTGGTCGTTGTGAATTCCGAGCAACATTGCTTTTAATCAGGTGCTCGCTTGGTCCCTCTGTATCCCAGCGGCATCGACTGCATCGCGATATGACTAAACAAACTATACGGATGCAATAAAATTCGGCATCCCCGTACGAGAGTCTTTTTTCTTCTCTTTCTTCCCTTTCTCCCTGCGCAGACAAGTTTCGTTAGATTCGGCAAAGAACGAGCCACGCGTGCTGCGCGGTCCGAAGGAAAGATTTCGGGCCCGCGTTCGAGAGCTCGAGAGAGCGGATATGATAAACAATCGGATAACGATCGTAGCGCGAGCGAGGGGGACGAGGAGGCATTCTCTCTCTCTCTCTCTCTCTCTCTCTCTCTCTCTCTCTCTCTCTCTCTCTCTCTCTCTCTCGTAGCCCCTTGAGAATGAGGGGAGGACTCGGCGGCCAAATTAAATCCTCGGGACGTCGAATCCCGTGGTCTGTATACCGCACCGGTAACAGCAGCGGCGGAGCGTTACTTCTCTCTCTCTCTCGTACTCGCCCCAATAAAATCAAATTCTTTCTCTCGCTCCATCACGTATAAAATAACATTCTCTATCTCTGCCTCGATCGAAATAAAAAGCTGCTCTACCCCACCCCCGCAACTCTCCCTTTCTAACTCGTGACCCATGGGGAAAAAGGAGCGAGTAAAAGTTTACGAGGGTCCTCGCAAGGGGTGGGCGCGCTGGGGCAGAGAGAGAGAGAGAAAGAGAAATCTCGCGCCGGTTTTACCTTTGGATTTTCCCTCTCGCTCGGGGTTCTCTGGCAATCTCTCTTGCCACTTGCCGTGATCGTTTTCGACCTTTTCTTATGCCAAAGAGGAGCTTCGATCTCGCGAGTACAAACTTTCCAACAAACCAGCCAAGATGCATAGCCCCGAGAGTAGATACACCGACACGCGAGTGTTTCTCTCATACAGCATATTGCACCACAGCTCTCGTCTTTCACGAAAAAAAAAAAGAGACGAGAGGAAGGCCTTGGCGCCGCTTCCAAGTCGCACGGTCATGACACTCCGCACCAGCCCTCGGTCCTCTCTCTCTCTCTCTCTCTCTCTCTCTCTCTGGCGCTTACCGAGAGAGCCCCCGGGGGTTGTTAAAATTATATTGCAGGCGCTTTCCAAAGTTATACAAGCAGGACGAAAAATCGTCGCAAAAACAATACGAAACTTTATTACTTTTCGGACGGTGGAGAGTACGAGAGACGACCGTTGCCCAATCGCGTCTCTCTCTCTCTCTCTCTCTCTCTCTCTCTCTCTCTCTCTCTCTCTATCTCTTTCTCTCTCCCTCTCTCTCTCTCTCTCTCTCTCTCTCTCTCTCTCTCTCTCTCTCTCTCTCTCTCTCTCTCTCGTTCTCTCGTTTCAGTGGATCGTCACTGTGCGTTGCATGGAATTTGCGGTGCCATCCTGGAGGAAGCGAAAACGAACCGCGAAAGATGCCACGGAGAAAAGAAACTCTTCCGAAAGATATTTTTAGGACAGAGATGAGAATAGTTTAAGTGTGCGTGCGTGCGTGCGTGTGTGTGTGTGTGTGTGTGTGTGTGTGTGTGTGTGTGTGTGTGTGTGTGTGTGTGCGTGTGTGTGTGTGTACTGAGACGTTGAATAAGTTGTCGCTGTTTTCCAACAGATGGCGTTACCAGAACTGCGTGTGTGTAGTTTAAGACACATGTCAAATTTCGTGCTAAAAAACAGTATTTCCGGGGCACCTTACTGCACTATTAAAAAAAAAATCTGCTTCTAAAGCACACGGAATTCTTGTTGAGACTTACGGCGATTATGCTCTGTCGGAAACAACATGCAGAGATTGGTTTAGACGCTTCAAAAATAATGATTTTGGTGTGTTGAAATGGAGGCATTACTACATGAAGACTCATGCCAGACTCTAGATAAACTTGCAGCATCATTAGGAGTTAATCAGACAGCAGTTTCGAAACGTTTGAAAGCATAAGGAATGATTTAAAAAAATAAAGCATCAGTTTTTCACGAAAAAAATACAGCGAGAACTTTTTCAACATCCCAAAATAGGTGTGTGTGTATATATATATATATATATATATATATATATATATATATATATATATATATATATATATATATATATGTGTGTGTGTGTGTGTGTGTGTGTGTGTGTGTGTGTGTGTGTGTGTGTGTGTGTGTGTATGTACAGGGTGTCTTTTTATAAATGTATAATCTTGCAACTGTAGATAGGTCAGATTATGTCGTACTATATGCTGAAATTTCAGTTTAAGGAGTTAGGCTACTCTAGAGGGCGAAAAAATAGGCTTTATGGGGATTTTTTTCAGAAAAACTACAAAATAAATCGAGATTACAAAAAAGGGTGTTTTTCATACATAGTGACTGAATGCAATTATTTTTTGAGATTGAAGAGATTTATTTTTAAAATGGCGGCTGTGCAGCGTTTATCTCAAAACTGCATTCTTTAAGTTGGCCGGAAACATAACTCAGACATTTTTCAACCGATGCACTTGAAATGTCGAATAAATCTCGAAAAAAACATTGTCTATGGAAGTACGTAGGATTTCTTTTATATTGCATAGATCATTTGTTATTAACAATTATCTGACGAAATTTTTCACATTCCTAAAATTTGCCTAAAAAATCGTTAGATAATTGTTAATAACAAATGAACTATTCAATATAAAAAAAAATCCTACGTACTTCCATAGACAATGTATTTTTCAAGATATATTCAACATTTCGAGTGAATCGGTTGAAAATTGTCTGAGTTATGTTTCAGGCCAATGAAAAAAAAGCAGTTTTGTGATAAACGCTGCACAGCCGCCATTTTGAAATTAATCGCTTCAAAAAAGTTAATGTATACAGTCACTGATATGTATGATAAACATCCTTTTTTGTAATCTCGATTTATTTTGTAGTTTTTCTGAAAAATAAATCCCCAAAAAGCCTATTTTTTTCGGCCTCTAGAGTGGCCTAACGCCTTAATAGAAGTTAAGATTTTGAGCTTTGTGTGATTAAAAAAAAATTATCTGCTTTTTGTTTTTTATGTGCGATTTCTACAAATGATATGAATCGACAATAACTAAGCTACTTTTTGAAGTAATTGGCACGATGTGGGTAGTTCATTTATTTACACCGCAGGCTATCAAAGTCAGAAGTTCGAATTGGTTTGTATGAAAATCCTGCATAAGATCTTTTTTCATAGTTTCCTTAACATTCAAAGTTAAAAAGAAGACTTTTCTAGATAAAACAAATAACCCAGAGAATTTTCCTTTAAACCGAGTGAAAAAAGTACCAGCAAAAAAAAAGTACAAGAAAAAAACCAGAAGCAGATGATTTTTATCTCGAAAACCGTCGGATTTTTACTAAACTGAAATTCCAGTATATAGTAGGACACTATATATATATATATATATATATATATATATATATATATATATATATATATATATATATATATATATATATATATATATATATATATATATATATATATATATATATATACATATATACATATATATATAGGGTGTCCTACTATATGCTGGAATTTCAGTTTCGTAAAAATCCCACGGTTTTCGAGATAAAAATCATCTGCTTCTGGTTTTTCGCATGCCATTTCTACAAATGATAACTATCTTCACTCGGTTTAAAGAAAAATTCTCTGGGTTATTTGTTTTATCTAGAAAAGTCTTCTATAGATATATATATAATATATAAATATAAATATAAATATAAATATATATATATATATATATATATATATATATATATATATATATATATAGAGAGAGAGAGAGAGAGAGAGAGAGAGAGAGAGGGAGGTGCAGTTTACATCGTTTCGAGGCTAAAAGCTTTCGGCCAAAGGTTGAGGAAATTACGAGAGCCCAATATATATAAGGACATAGGTGGCGTGTACGTTTATTGCCTATTTGGGAAGCTGCGCACATTCGACCTTTACCCACGTATCGATTCTTCAACGTCTCTCGATCATTTTTACATCCGCCGAGAGATGGTCGTAAACGGGTCTTTCTCTAATTTTCACGCGTTCGAGTGAAGGAGAAGCGAGCGAACGCCCACGCGCCCGTATATCGCCGAGTGCCATTTCCGCCAATAAAATTCTCGCTCCTTGCCAATTTTATTAAAAGTCACGTCGTTGCATATTTGATCGAGAGAGAGGGTGAAGAGAGACAGAGAAAGAGAGAGAGAGAGAGAGAGAGAGAGGCGGGGAGGAGGAGAGAGAGAAACGACGAATCGCCGCATCATCGGGGTGACGTTTCTGACGGGTATAAATATATAGGCGTCGAGGCTTGATTCGCCCGAACCACCCACGTGTCCGAGCCGTGAAATATATGACCTACGCAGAGAGCCCTTCCGTTCCTCTCTCCCTCGCTCACGGAGCCCATGCGCACACTTTTGACAACAATTTCCACTTAGCGGGGCTGTTGCGCCTCGTGACACGGGCGTTGGGACCGCCGCTGCCGCCGCCGCCGCCGCTGCGCGAGAATATTCCGAGACGAGCGATCGGAGGTGAGAGCGACGGAGGGAGATACTTGTTCGGGCCCGGAATACTATTTCTATGCGTATATACGTGTACACGGACACGCAAGATGCACCGGTCCGCTAACGTTTCGAACACGTTGTCCCGAAGAGCCTGGAGGCCCTCCGTAGTTTGTTTGGCCGAGGCGCCCGCGCGATCGCTTATATAGCTCGTGAATGGCCGCTTCTCATTCACGAAATTATTCCTCGGAGGAGCGGCCCGTGTGCGAGATAGGCATCGCTTGGTAGAGCTCTCGGACGCGTCCAAGGGAGAGCCTCCTCTTCCTCCTACTTCTCTCCCTACGCGTCTCATTGAGCATCGGCTCATTCGGCGATACGCGCTTTCTTTGCATGTATTAGGTCTGCAAATCACCGTGAAATGGGGCGATTGAACAGATTTTGGAAGTTGATGTCGGTAACTTTTTTTGAACATCCTAAATTCCAATTTTTTTTGCTCCATTAGGATAATGTGTCGTTTGGCTAGCAAGTGGATAAGAAAGGCAAGCCCCACCAGCAGCTCACAATTTTATATATATATTTTTTTAGCGGCAAAGTAACCTCGAGTGTGGAGTTTCTTTGACGAGACGTTGAAATGTAACTTATGTCGAAGATCAAGGCCTTAGGCCACAGTAACGGGTATAAAATCATGTGTGAATTTGAACAATGTTTTTTTTTCGTATGAAAAAGTGATTCACTCATAAAATTAATGACACATCTATTTAGTATGAATATCAAGCTGTTAGAATTTCTTTTTTCGATGTACAAAACGGCCGACTTCTCGACACTTCCAGAAACAACTTTTTTCCAATTCGCGTGACAAATAACTTCAACAATTTTCACTCGATTTACTTTAAATTTGAAAGTTATGTTCCTAATTGCATTTCGCAGAGAAGTATGTACGGAATTTCTGATTAATCGAGAACTTTTCATTTTATGAGCAGTTTATGAGCAGTTATAACGAAATTTTTCACTGAAAATTCATTTCTCAAGTTCAAATACCTACAACTTTTGAGTAAAACAATATTTTTTTAATTCCGTACGTACTTCTCTAGGTATTCTAATGTAGATTGTGGAGAATTTTGTTTTTTGTTCTAGGTAAAAAATGGCCGATGCTAAATGTCACGCCGCGGAGCGCGAAAAAAAAATTTTTTTAACGGCTTGATATTCATACTAAATAGATGTGTAATTAATTTTATGAGTGAATCACTTTTTCATACGAAGAAAAATTGTTAAATTCGCACATGATTTCATACCCGTTACTGTGGCCTAAGGCCTTAAGTGTTAGTTTGACATCATTTAGGTTAAAAAATTGATATTTTTTGCATTATACGTGGAATTTAATGAAAAGCAACAATTTTTTACAATAAAATTGTCATCTAATCCTACTACGGACTTACATAAAAATATCAAGTATCTAGGGTACTATTTTAGGCATTTAACAAGTTAGTAACTTAGTTGGTAAAAAATAGGCACTTAACCAGTTAGTAAATTAGTTAGTAAAACCAGTAAGTAACTTAGTTAGTAAAATAGTAACTTAGGGGACTATTTTAGGCACTTAACCAGGCACTCAAGATTTTACATAAAAGTATCAAGTACCTAGGGTACTATTTTAGGCACTTAACCAGTCTTATGATTATCATTAAGATCAAAATCAACTTGAGCAACATTACAATCAACTTTAGCAACATTATAATAAACTTGAACAACAAATTTGAACGCACTGAAATGCGCACACATTTAAACCGTATTTTGGCGTTCTGTTAAAGTAGCCCCAAACAAACTGTCAAAGTTATCCTTAATGTCAATTTAACCTCGTTTTTCGGCAATTCTCGGCCTTTTTCGTCTTCATTAGTGTTGAATTCATAAAGAAGACAAATACAAACTTAACCAACAACGTAATTTCCTTCACTTTCTCCACATTTTTGCCATCTTTTGGGCAATTGTCGAATTCCAGACCAAAGAAAACTCTGCCGGTTTTGACTCGATGAATTCATCTATGCCTTTTCTAACCTCGTCCACCGTCTTGGATCGGGTATCCGCCAGACGGTGTTGGGAAGATCGGAACAGGTGAAAATCGGAAGGGGCTAAGTCTGGTGAATACGCCGAGTGCGGGAGAATGTCCCAGCCCAATTAAAAAATGGTAACTCGAGTCTCTTTTGTGCTATGAGGCTGCGCGTCTGATTATGTTATCGGCAGCGAGTTCATGAGGGTGCCACCGAGACTCCCTTTGAATCATAGCAAATTTTTCGAAAGTGAAGTGTTTCCGGCCCACTTAAAAAATGCAGTTTTGAGATAAACGCTGCCCAGCCGCCATTTTGAAATTAATCGCTTCAAAAAAATGATTGTATACAGTCACTGATATGTATGATAAACATCCTTTTTTGTCATCTCGATTTATTTTGTAGTTTTTCTGTAAAAATCCCCAATGAGCCTATTTTTTCGGCCTCTAGAGCGGCCTAACCCCACTCAATGTTCCTTATCGAAAGGCATCGCGCGTCAACTACGAACATTTTAGGTTGTGTGTGTTGTAGGATAAAGTTTAATAGCTCGATTTAACGGGTTATAAACAATTAGAAATTTCAAAAATTCGATTTTTTTAAATTGCTTTTTCGGAATGTACAAATATGTGAGTATGTTCCCTGAAAATTTCAAATCGATCCAGCGAATATTGTCGGAAATACACACATATTTGTAAGGACGCTCGGAACGCTACGAAGTAAGCGCCCGAAAGAGCGGGGCGTTTTTCTCAAAACGGTGGTTTCAAAGTCAGTGAGCACGATTTCTAAAAAACGGCTGAACCGATCGGTCTGCAATTTTAACACAACCTTGTCAGATATATTCTTCAGGCATTCATCGAAGGAATAAGATTTCCGATAATCATTTCTATTTTTTTCCAACGATTCAACGAAAGAAATTTGGTCGAAAATCGAAATTGTTTCTTCCCGGAGCCACCATCTTGTCAAAAATTAAAATTTCGACAATTCCTTCGATCAATACCTGGATTCATCTATCCCCTAAAAGAGTCTTTTTGGTTTTTTTCATTTTAGATCACCCAAACCGGAGATACTTTGCTTATCGCCGGACACTTTTTTTTCGGGGACCTCCAGGAGACTTCCTACAAGAGCAATGTCTCATGTAATGGTTGCCATGAGTTTCCCAATGTTACGATCAGGCCAATATTGGGACCATCGTATAAGCCAACAAAAGAGAAATAATATTGGCCCATTACTGTTCCGCTCTAAACTGAAAACTGGCACAATATCGGCCCATCCTTAAAGCCTGTCCTGGCCCATCTTTAAAAACTAATAAACAGCCGTGGTAGTTAAACTAAATTTGCCATTTTAAAAACTGGGGGTACTAAAATACTGACAATTCCATTGGCTCAAAATTGTTCCGTTATAAATTGAAAACCGGCACAATATCGGCCCATCGTTTAAAACCAATAAATATCCGTGATGGTTGAACTATATTTGCCAATTTAAAAACTGGTAATGCTAAAATACAAGCAATTACATTGACCCATTATTGTCCCGTTATAAATTGAGAACCGGCACAATATCGGCCCATTACTAAAGATTATCCTGGCCCATCTTTCAAAACCAATAAACAGCAGTGATAGTTAAACTAAATTTGCCAATCCTAAAGCTGGCAATCCTAAAATACTGGCTATTACATTGACTCACTATTGTCTCGTTCTAAATTGAAAACCGACACAATATCGGCCCATAGTTAAAACCTATCATGGCCCATCTTTTAAATTCATTAAACAGTCATGATAGATAAACAATATTTGCCAATTTTTAAACCGGTGATGCTGAAGTACTGCCAATTACATTGGCCCATTGTTGTTCCGTTATAAATTGAGAACTGGCACAATATCAGCCCATTACTAAAACCTATCCGGGCCCATCTGTTAAAACCAATAAACAGCCGTGATAGATCATCGAAATTTGCCAATTTTGAAACTGGCAATGCTAAAATACTGGAAATTACATTTAATTAATCTAAGCCCTTTATTGGCTAAGTGGGTCAGACCATACCTGCTTTTATTTTATTTAAGCCTTGGGTTATTCATTATCTGTACATTGTGCCAGAATAGGCAAATAACCGGCACGTCATATATTAATCGTCTATATTTTGTAGTTCAGTTTTTGTAATCAAGTCTTGGCCTATTATTGGGATTTGTAAATAACCAACATAAGTAAGTAAAATATGCCAATTTTGAAACCTGTCGTATACGCAAATCACAATTTATTTCAAGGTTATTCCATGAAATATGTATCCATAAGGACCAATCTCGGGCCAATCTTGGCCCGATATAGGTTGAATATTTATCACGCACTCAAACAAACCCAAACAACCTCACGGCCCAATATTCTAGATAGACTAACTTCTAGATAGACCAACTGTGAAGGCCCATCATAGAGCCAGTGGTCAATTTCTACATAGGCCCTTTAAGAGGGCCCACATAGGGCCAAGTGCAATCACCAACATTGGCGCTACAATGAATTAAATCATTGGCCCAATAATTGTTGGCTCTGTTGTCCGATATCGGGCCGTTCTTATCATTTCTACAAAGGCACCTCATTGGTAAATACTCACGGCCCAATATTCTAGAAAGGCCAACTGTGAAGGCCCGTCCCAGGCCCAACGGTCAATCTCTACATGGGGTTAATGAATATTTTTGAAAATAAAAAATGCCAATCTAAAGCTTAAAGATGCCACTACACTGCCTAATACTTTTCGTTTTGCCCAAATGAAATCCTTTTCCAGAAAAAAATCGTGAAAAAACGCCTTTTTTTGGCCTTGCAACTGCGTATAACGCCTTAAAGCTTAGAGATGGCGCTAGTAAATGCATGTGTCACGGGAAAGTTATTCAGATTTGAATCGCATTTATGATCAGTGGAACTTAGGGGCCTAGAATTAATTTGCAGACCTAATATGTTGATGTGTTGTCCTGGAGGAGGGTACAATCGCGCCATCTACGCAACGGGATCACCTTTACGCGCACTAAGGTCATTCCCGAGTTTCCGCTACTTGAACGGTCGCGTTCGAGTAATTACCGATATTCTTTGGCAACTAGTCAAGTATTCCGGCGGAAAGACAGTAGCGAGAGGAAAGAGGCGCTAGCGTGTGGACGAAAAGGGGTGAGTGGGTGGAGCGCCGTACCACCCAGGACCACCCAGGACCACCCAACCCGTGTCGGGGCGTCGGTGTTGGCAGAGCGCGTGGGCGATGTCTTTTTTTTTTATATATAACGTTTTTTTAACTTCTTTTCCCCCTCTTTCTCGCTTTCTCCGTTGATCCACACGGCTCCAGGATCCTCCGACTGTATTTTCTGTCGCAACGCAGCCAAGGAAATGTCCTCTGTGGACTGTCTCTGTCTTGGGCACCTGAGGCAATCGCGTTTCGCTCGTAGCGTCCCCCCCCCCCCCCCGCTAAGCTGCGACAAAGGGTAAAAGGAAGAGCGCGCACGAGGCGGCGAGAGGGGGAGAGGGAAGCGTGCTCTCTGCGCCAGGTCATTAATAAACGGTCGAGTCAGCGTGTAACCGATCCACCATTGTCTCACCGGATGAATGAATTAGCTCCGCGTTTGGTTGTGAGTATAGAAAAAAGAAGATAACAATATTGGAATGTTGAATAAGTTCTCGCTGTTTTTTTCGGGAAAATTAATGCTTCATTTAAGGGGGGAGGTAAGGTATTAAAATTTTTTTGCATTTTTTAAGGGAAGGGATTTCAGCGTGAAAAAAAAAACACTTTTTTGCGATTTTTTTTATCTATATGGATAGGGTAAATTTATTGAAAGCTTCTGTACATTGTTGAGTGTCATTTCAAGAACATTCCGCGAAATTTGTACGCGAAAATATCCACAAACAAGCCGGTGACAAAGCTTTTCCAAGAACGCCTTTGGAAAAACACGATTCGCGGTGTTCACTGTATCTCAGCTAGAAATTATTTGAAATCAAGTACCATTGAAATTTAGTCAAAGTATCATCAAATCCTCCCCCCAACGGTCTTGGATATTTTTTTTTATTTCTAAATTTTTGGCGATCATGTAAGGTGAAAAGTGCTATTTTTCACGAAAAATTCCGCCATTTTGGGAGTGGAAAATCCCCTCAATGTAAAAAAAAAATCTCAAACTAACCGTTGGGGGGAGGTATTTCATATGTAGAAAGTGCGTACCAAGTTTGAAATAAATCGGTCATGTAGTTTTCAAATGGCAGTGAACACGGACTTTGAAAAAGTGGTTTCGAGAAAAACGCGGCACCGGCTTGTTTGTGGATATTTTCGCGTACAAATTTCACGGAATGTTCTTGAAATGAGCTGGGCAATGAGCAAAAGGTTTCAATAAAATCACTCTATCCATATAGATGAAAAAAATCGCAAAAAAGTGTTTTTTTTTCACGCTGAAACCCCTACCCTAAACTTTCAAGTCGATCGGAGCAAAATTGACAAAGGTATTTGAGCGTCCGTTGCTCCAGGCCGGATTTTACAGCTTTTTTATAGCTTTTATAGAGCAGAGGAGCAAGCGGCGCACGACAGTAAAGAAGGAAGAGTTTTGCGTAGACAAATGCAAAAAGATGGTCTAGATCATGTTGATGGAAGCTTTTTGCTCTACGGACCTGGCATCGACGACTCTGTGTGAGTATAAGAAAATTATCGAGTTTTATTTTGAATTTTTAAGTGTGCAAAACTTTAAAGCGTTTTTCTGAAACTTGCCATGTTTGAAGTCTGTGTACGCTATAAGTCAACATCTACTGGACCAATCGTTTTGAAATTTTGCACAGTACTTCTTCACATAATTCACCAGGTATGGTCGGGAGCTTTTTTGTTTTTTAAAAATAATTATTAATTTTACAACAACAAATTAGCCGACTTTTTTTTAGCGAAAATCCGTTTCTTGGCTCCCAAGTGCTTCGCAAAATTGAAAAATCGAAAGAAAAATAAAATCCTCCCGTGGTTACTTTAAGAGACAGCTCCTTTCAACAAAATCATTATTCTGACACTAATACGATATCTGTGGCACTTAATTCCACGCAGTCTTCATATTTGACCCAAAATAAAACTTTTCTCGGGAGTGGTAAAAATCAAAATTCAAAATATTTTTAGGTCAGATTTGCTTGAAACTTGGTATAAATACACTCCGATACAAATATTTAAACGTGTATTTGTTTGGTGTATTTATGTCAACCCAAGCAAACACAGTAAGGGGTTAAAAGTACTACTTGATTGTCTACATGTACCGAACAGCGAGGAAAACATATAGTGTTGTATATCAAATAAATTTGGTAAGTTTCAAGTAAATCTGGTAAAAAAAACATGTTTTCTCATACAAACGTCAACACTCCCGTTTAACGCACTTAAGGAGAGATATACACCTAGATGGTCGAGGTCGAGGATTTAGGAGCTATGAATATTACGTCGACCGTAGAAGTCCTACACTGTGGGCCTGGTATCGATGATTCCATGTAAGTTGACAAATTTCGTGATTTATTCATTCCCAAATTTGCGAACGCGCTTTTCTCAAAACCACGTTTTTCAAATCGGTACCCAAAATTTCTCGAAAACCAACGAACCGATTGCCTTGAGGTTTTTTGTGGTTATTCTATACACCATTATCTAGTACTCGTCATAGGATTTTTTTTTCCGTTACTTAGTTTTTGTTTTACAGGCAAAATAATAACTAATTTTTGGCCCAAAAATCACTGTTTATGTTCAAACGTCCGCCATTTTGTCATAAATCGATATTTTCAAAATCACCTATGACAAGTACTAGATTATAGTATCTAATTTAATAATCTTTTTGGTTTTTTTTTTCAGATGATTTTTGAAGAAACGCCACTGGGTACCGTATACGCAAATTTTTTTACGACGCTCCAAGGATCGTACAGTATTCTTGTATATTTTTGATATTTTTAAATAAAGAAAATTAAACATATTTTTGAATGTATATACTTTTAGATAATTAAAACCCCAATCCGAAATTTCAAATAGTTTTCGTTGACAAAATTCACAAAAATGAACTTTTTTCCGGCTCCTAGGTGTATATCTCCCTTCGAAGGTTAAATTTGGGATATCGCTGAAATACATGGTTAATTATTTGTAATTTAGTGTATTTATGCCAAGTTTCAAGAAAATCTAACGAAAAACTATGTTGTCTCATGCAAACTTTGAAGCCCCTGTTTCAGTCCCTTAAGAGTCGAATTTCGATTTTTACCACTCTGGAAAAATGGTCTTATTTTGGGCCAAAGGTCTTATTTTGGGCTGCGTGGTCAGAATTACGGGGCCACAAATATCGTAATATCCCCATTATTCTTCAAGCTTCTAAATCAATCTCTGCATGTTGTTTCCGACAGAGCATGGTCGCCGTAAGGCTCAACAAAAATTTCGTTATTAAATTATATTTTTTATCGTAAAGACCGTGTCCATTTTTAAAAGTGTTTCTCGTCGAAATTATAGAAGCGTTACCATCTCAGGGTTATTACGCATTATCAACGCGGAAATTCCCTGAATTTTCCAGGTTCTCCGTACAGGTTTTGCAAAAAATCGAGGTTTCGCAAATGACCCAGATTAGGGTCAAATAAAGAACACTTTGTTTTCATCAAATATATATTTTTTCAAGTTAAAGACCACGCGTTAAGTACGGTCTAGTATTTGTAAACGTTACAAACTATACGGGAAAAATTATATACGTAGAAATAGCAATGAGCCATTTTTGTGAAAAAAAAAAACATTTTCAACCGACTTGAAAAAACAAAAATTCTCGATATGATCCTTCAAATGAAAAATTATTTTGAACGGGATAACATAATTTTTTTTAGTATCAAATATATAGAAATATTAAAAATTGAAATAAAATTTTAAAAAAATTAAATTTGAAAAATAATTAAAACATTGTAAAGTAAAAAAATTACATTAAAAGCAAATAAAGGACCTGTTCTTTATTACAAACAGAAATTTGTATGCCGTCAACAATAAATAACAAATAAATATAAACACTTATCTTTGATAATATTGATGTTGTTGTGTATCGAACGCAAATGTATAGAGCTTTACGGTAAATTAGTTTTCAGTTTCTAAAATTTTCAATGTTTGGCACTGACATAACTTTTTTTTTGTATACAATGAAGAATAATATAAATATTTGAAAAATACAAGAATATTGATTTTTTTACTGTACCGTTTTTTTGTCAAGTCGATTTCATTTTTCGTAATTATTGCAAAAAGAAATTCCCTGAGTTTTCTCTGTTTCTCATGCGCGTAACAGCCTTGCATCTTAAGGAGGTTGCTCAGCTATCGCAAAATAGTAAGAATTCGCTGAAATTTATTGAGGATATTTGCGAACAGGTGTTACGACTCCGTGTGAAATTTCAAATACTTCGTCTGCGTGATTGTTGAGCAATTAATTATTGAAGTTAGGCTCCTATACACGGGCAACATAGCAAAAGCTTGATGAGAACTCTAATACGACTGTCGAAAAAAAATAAAAATAGTAAAAATTGAATAGAAATAGGCGGAAAAGATTTTTGCGACTTTTACGAATAATTTCAACGAAGAGTACAGCGTTGTGTCTGTCTCGCAATCGAGATATTCGTGAAATAAAACTGGAAATTTCCGCTGATTCGCGTAAAACGATAAAGCGCCCTACGGCACGTGGCAACGCTGCTGTGAAGTCGGCCATTTTGAATAGACGCCAAAATTAAAAACGTCCAAACTATTGCTTCCTTGCTATAAATTTCTCACCGCGGTGTCATAAAGAGTATTTAAACATTTTGAATAATTCTTTAAAGAAGCTGCAGTGCATGTGTTTCGACATAACCTTCACATCAATTACGCGTTGTCCCTCGACTGCGCATTCTTTTTCCGGCTCAGCTACTTTTTTCCGCCGCTTTCCGGGTTGTACTTGCTCCAACCGTCGATTGTACTGTTTTTCGGTTTGCATTTTTCCCTTCCATCTATTCATGTTCGCCGAACAAAAAAAAACGGAATTCGCGAAGGATGTTTGACAGCTACGCGCTCACGATGTGGCGTTCGTATCTGAGCTCAGTGATACCAGTTACTGAGAACTAAATTGCGCGTTTGCCACATTTCAACTTGGTTAATAACTTATTCGCGATGTAAATGAACAAAAAAGATAAATAACATTTCTAAACAGTCAGTTATAAGCATTCCACATAATTATTAGCTGAAATTTATTTATTTTACGTAATTGAAAATTGGATTATTCGGGGTCGGCAGCCGTTACAGGCGCCCGTGTTTAAGCATATGCGTTCCCCTCTTGCCGCCTGCCCCGCAAAGACCCTGAGCAGCCTCCTTAAGGGGGGATTGTCTTTTTTTTTCGCAAAATTTACCGCTTTTGGGGAATTTTTTTGTGAAGAAAGTATACAACGGAAAACTTGTGAAACTTGGCATATAGTTTTATTGATCTGTTTACTACATACAACAAATTTTTTAAACAATTTCATCAAAAAATCCCCCCTTAAACGCGTTTTTCTCGAAACAGCTTTTTCACAACTGGTGTGCACGATTTCTCAAAAACTATTCAACCGATTGCCTTCAAATTTGGACAGAATGCTCAGCTGACATCCTTTTATCGTTTGATGAAGCAAAAAAGCAATACGTTTAATAGTTTTTTATTTATAACGAAAAATCGATCAATTTTTTTCGAAAATCGATACTTCAAGTTCAAAACGTCACCAAATCGTCAATTTTTTTTTTCCCTTCATCGAACGATAGCTATATGTGTCTAAAGTAAAATGCTTTTTGGGTTTTTGTTGCAGGATGAACGTGAAGGCTGTAATCGTGCACACCATCAAAAAAGGACCATCGCGCGTCGAGGGGGGTGGGAGGCGGATTTTTTGAAGAAATTGTTTAAAAAATTTTTTGTATGTAGTAAACAGATCAATAAAACTATATGCCAAGTTTCACAAGTTTTCCGTTGTATACTTTCTTCACAAAAAAATTCCCAAAAAGCGGTAAATTTTGCGAAAAAAAAGACAATCCCCCCTTAAACTACACGCACGCAGTTCTGGAAACGCCGTCTGTTGGAAAACAGCGAGAACTTATTCAACGTTCCGATAGCTCGGCGAGCGTGTGAAAAATATGCCAAAAATATACCGTACGTTAAGGGGTTAGGCCACAGTAACGGGTATAAAATCATGTGCGAATATAATAATTTTTTTTCGTATGAAAAAGTTATTCATTCATAAAATTAATTACACATTTAATTAGTATGAATATCAAGCTGTTAGAAAATATATATATATTTTTTTCGATGTACAAAATGGCCGATTACTCGAAACTTCTCGAGAGCTTTTTTCCAATTGGCGTGACAAATAAGTCAACAATTTTCACTCGATTTACTTCAAATTCAAAAGTTATGTTCCCAATTGCATTTCGCAGAGAAGTACCTACCGAATTTCTGATCAATCGAAAACTTTTCATTTTATGAGTCGTTTATGAGCAGTTATAACGAAATTTTTCACTGAAAATTCATTTCTTAAGTTCAAATACCTACAACTTTTGAATAAAACAATATTTTTTAAATTCCATACGTACTTCTCTAGGTATTTTAATGTAGATTGACGAGAATTTTTGTTTTTTGTTCTAGGTAAAAAATTGCCGATGCCAAATGTCACGCCGCGCCAAAAAAAATAACAAAAGAAAATATTAGTAATCGACCATTTTGTACATCGAAAAAAATATATATATATTTTCTGACAACTTGATATTCATACCCAATAGATGTGTAATTAATGGTGTAAGTGAATCACTTTTTCATACGAAAAAAAATTGTTAAATTCGTACATGATTTTATACCCGTTACTGTGACCTAACCCCTTAAATCGTAGAGGATTTACGCATGGAAAAATAATACGTTTTTAATGGGGAAAAAAATGTTTGCCCGATAAGTTGTATCGTGATAAAAATATAACGGTTTCGGTATATTCGAGAGGGAGAGAGGGAGAGAGGGGGAGAGAGAGAGAGAGAGAGAGAGAGAGAGAGAGAGAAATCCCTCTTGGCAAGCTCCCAGTGCAACTCGCGCGTGTTCCACGCTGAAATTCTCTTTTGTATAGAGGTGCCTCTCCGATCCTCCCTCCGCGACCTGGTTGCTGCCGAGTTTTCCCGTCTGCCTGCCGATCCCAATTATTCGTTTGCCCGGGGCTGACCAATCCCCCCATTATCGGATGACAAGCCCTCGCGCTTTTGTGTTTAATTGATATTTTTCGTAACTCCGACGAAAATGCAACAACGAGACCGGCGTATAGCCCATCCGCGTGCCTTCCGGATAAACCTTGTACACGCTTCTTCTTGTTCGTCTATACAACCAACACTCTCGTATCTCGTCAACTCATTAATCATAATTGAGCGCCAGATCAAATAAAAATGTCACTTTTACGCTCCTCTTTTTTTTTTTTTCGCTTCCCTTTATTATTTCGTTATTTCTCGTTTCCTTTGCTCGGCCAGCGTCGGCTTGCTCCTCTCTCCATAAATAACCGGTCGTCATAAAAACCGTAAAGATCGGTTATCTACGAGGAAGAGCGTTTTACGAATAGACGAACTCTGCGCTCTCGAGTTTCTGACCCGTCGCGGTACACGGCTTTTAGTTTCGTTCCGGTACCATTGGACGTTGTTTCCTTTTTCGTTTTTTTTGTTTTTTCACCCTTCCAGCCCCCGATCGCACGGCATCCGCCATGTTTTTTGCCGTTTTTGCGCGGCGGTGTACGGGGGGGGGGGGGGGTGCGTAAAAAGAGAGAGGAAGAGTTCGGGCTTCGAAAAATGTTGGACAAAATTAAACGAACGCAATCGATCGGGGGAAAAAGTCTCCGGTGGCCTCGTACCCTTCCGTCTGGCCCACGTTTTTGTCGTTGTTTGTTATCAATTCCATTTGTATTTCTCCGCGGGCCGATCCATCCCGGCCCCGTATTCGTCCAATCTATAATACACGTATGTTTACAATTCGAAGGTACAGCCGACGGAAACAATCTGCCCGCAGCTGTCGTTATCGGGAAAGAGTTTGAAAAAAAATAGCCGCGTCGCTCGAGGTGGTGGCGACGAAGGAAAGTCGGTTGGCAACGCCTCAAATTCGATAGCGGGATATAACTTGGCTTGTTACGAGATAAGTCGAGAATCGAGAATTGATACGAGAGTCGGATATCGGTCGTGGTTGGGTTTGGTCATGGTGTAAAACGTAAACGAACAAGCTACTTGGATCGGATTGTATATTTTCGAGTGTATCTTCCCCGTTACGGGAAGGATCGTATTTCCGCTTCGATTTAGGGCTCCTTTCGGGAAAAGCCTTCGGGAATGGCCTGGAAAATGGTTCGCGTTGTTTCCCTGGGCATTCTTTTCGGGTCTTGTCGAGAAAACCGGAGGGTTCTCGCTGTCGAAAAGAGATACGATCTCTCTTTCCGCCTCTCTCTCTCTCTCTCAGTTCGAGGCTTACGGTATAACGATCGTTTAACGAGAGAGCGGTTGCAGGTCATCGAGAGTGGCGCCAGGCTCTTGACACCGTGTCACTCCCGCGCTGTACCTATTTTTAGCGCTCCACAAAGTATAGCTGGCAGAAGCGCCCCCGCCATATAACTCGCATATAGGGGGGGACAAAAAATACCGACAAATGGCCAAGCGTCCGCGCCTCGGTACATCGGTTGTAAAAATTAATTAGCCACGATGCCGATGATACGAGAGGGAAAAAGGCAAGGCCGGAGGTTCGGGCTTTCGCAACATTTACGAGATGTTACAAAAGTATGGTGGTTTGAGGAACCAACCAAAAAAAAAAAGCAGTCGAAATAACACGAATGATCGGTCAAGTTGATTTGGCCTCTGCCCCTTTTCATACGGCGGACTAAAGATTGAAAGCTAATGAATAGGCGATCAAAATAACCCACGGAATGCCGAATGAAAAACAAAAATGAAAGAAAAAAGAAAGATCGGAAGCCTGATTCCGAAAAGCACCGGAAGTGACGAAAAAAAAAGGTAAAATTGACAAAAGGGTGACAGCGGTGGACGGAACGAAAGAATGGGGGGGAACAGGAGGATCGAAAAGTTGTAGCTTGGGATGACACAAAGAGGCAGGGGGGGAGAGAGTACCTCGTTAGCGTTGAGGCAACCATCCCGATAGCGATCGGCTAATCTTCGCTCGTCTGGACGACGACGACGAGCTAGCACAAGTTCGTTTTTCTAGGGTCTTCTTCGTTGCAACAGGAAACAAGGGGATACGCACGAATACCAGGGTGCATTGTGTTCCCTTGATTATGAGCCTTATCTTTGATATATTGGAGTTTGTCCTACAGGACATTTATTTGATATGCCGTTGCACACACGTGTCGTTAAATGTGCTTGTACCGCGTATGTGTGCGCATATATACGAATTTATCTGCTTCGTCTATCGACAACAACGAGTCACGCGTTCAATCCTTTAGCAAGGATAAATGCTCGTTAGCACCTCGTCGTGCCAACTGATGCATTATTTAGTTATTTTTATTGTATTATTTATGACACTCGGGCGATTTGAATGAGCAACCGTTGGGAATCGGGCGATACTTGAATTCTTCTTTAAACTACCGGCCTCTCACTCTCTTCGAGTTATTTAACAATTTAGTCTCGGGAGGTTTCTTACGAATTTGGACATATCCGCGCGATTGTCCGAGGAAGAAAACAAGGAGGAAAAAAAGGAAGAAAAGAACGAGGATCCGATAGACAGAAGCCGGAATTACGTGGCGCCGCGTCGCATGTACGCACTACAAACAATGGCTTTGTTCCATACGCAAAACGTGATACAACTGTAAAGTAACAAATATCGCGGTGTTGATCGACACGCGATCTCTCCCGCTTGGCGTATCCGCGACGATGGCGGCATAAAAGCTGCACGCCAGACTTGTTTTTTCTCGCTCCCTCTCTCTCTCTCTCTCGCTCTCACTGAAGAGGGCGCGACGAGTTCTTCGATGCGTGAGTATTCGAGGCTTTACGAGGACGCGTGGCGTCGTAAGCGCACTATAGACGAATCGCGGGATAGTACACACCATTCTTGTAACTCGTCACATTTTCACAATACACGATTGTGCGTGGCTCGATGCGGGTTTGAACGCCACCTTGCGCGTGCGCGCTTACCAAACTCCACCGCCTTATACCCCGTTGTTTCTCTACTTGGACATTCAAGATGCGTTACCTTTATCAAGGGGGTATCCCCCTCTAAAAACTAAAAAAGTCGTTTTTTTTGTATATTGTTGTAGTGTGAACTTTCAAGAATATTTCAAGACCAACCGGACCGTGGAATTCTAAAAATTGATGAAGTTACACCAGTGATGCCAACTTGGGGGTTTTGCCGCCAAATTTAGGGGGAAACAAAATGTGAACGGGTTTTTTTAGGGGTATTCCTTAGGGGGATTTTTTAGCGGGCACATTATTTAAGAAACTTTTTTGAGGGCGTGAAAGTAAAGTGTATATCTTGAAAAAAAGTGAAAAAAAAAAGAAAACAATGTATCTTCAATTAATTCGATCGGAAATTGAAATAGGTCAATTCGTTCGATCGTCGAAATTATGTGCGCGATAATATATTTTATATATTCGAAATACATATTCCTGCGAAGAATCTTCCATTCGCAATCAATATTTCTTATAAACTAAACGTTCAATTTAAGGATCACTTTTCTTTACGCTCAATTATAATCGATTGCCTTTCAAAATGTTTTACACCAATGCCATACTTCATGTCTTGTACTAGCAACACAAGTGGCGCTGGTGGCTGAATTTTGCACTACGACGAACAACAACTTGCAGGTCAAGACCGACGAATTCCGTTTTCACTTTTACTGCTTTTACTGTTCGACGTTTTCACGCTGTCACGTTGAGGTTGTGTCCGTTAGTTTGTTGTCTCATTGCGTATTTTATTTCAAATTTTATTTCGAATTTCGAATTACGACCAACAACTTGCTGATCAAGAAAATTCCGTTTTTACTTTTACGGTTCAACGTTTTCACGTTGTCAGTTGTAACATTGAGGTTGTGTCCGTTAGTTGGTTGTCTACTCGCGAGTTTTATTGGATTGCAAAGTAAGTCAAGTACTCAAACAGGGTGTACAATGAAAACTTTAGGGGTTTTTCGTCGACATCTAGGGGGATTTGAAGTTAGTCCTAGGGGGAACATTCTGTAGGAGTTGGCATCACTGAGTTACACCTATTTGAGTGGAACAGTGTGCGTCGGGCTGAGGGTGATTCGCGTTCAACGAAAGCGGACATCAAAGCACAGGGAACACTCAAAAGAGGCCCGAACTGCCCGCAGGTTGCATAGATTGACATGCAGTAACGTTTAAAGGATGCAAAATGGAAACACAAACATATCATCGTAAAGTTCTTTTATTATGCAATCGAAACGTGGTATTGAAAAATTATATATAACTATTCATAATTATTTATAACCAAAATAACAATTTTCGGTTTCTCATAACTATCCGGCCAAGTACGAATTACGCACTATATACAACGAAAAAATATAGTAGCTCGAGAAAAAAAATTGAAAACGGTAATAAATGTAAGATTTTCATCAATACTTGGTAGCCATGCCCTGCGAAGCTATCACGGCAGCACCGAGGTGAGGCATCGATTCAATAAGTTTGATGATTCTATCTTGAGAGATATTTTTCCACTCTTGAACTTTTCCCCACAAAGCAGCTTTATAGGCACAATGTTCAGTTCCTACTCTTAGTTTTAACTCCTGCCATAAATGTTCTATGGGAATCCGGAGATTGACTAGGCCACTCTAAAACTCGGATATTTTTCTTGATAAAAACCTGCTGAAGGAGCTGTGATCGATGTTATGGATCCATTATCTTGCTGAAAAATCCATCCTCGTGGCATATTCTGAGCATAAGACAGCATTTCTTTTAATATAATATCTCTATACATAGCGGAGTTCATAGTGCCTTCAATTTTAAAGATTGGACCGACGCCTTTCCAAGAGAATGCACTCCATAGCATAATTCTACCTCCACCGTGTTTCACAGTTGGTGTTTGATATCGCGAATCATTTCTAGTTCCTGTTGGTCGTCGAACGTACCTTCTCCCATCATTTCCGAACAAATTAATTTTAGTTTCGTCTGAGAACAGCACTTTTTTTCCAATCTTCAACAGTCCAGCTCTGGTATTTTTTCACGAATTCCAATCTGGCCTTCGTATTTTTCTTACTGATGAGCGATTTTTCAACTCTACCACGTCCAAAAAGTCCCACTTCTGTCAGTCTACGTGAAACAGTACTTTGGCTAATGTCAGCCAAATTTTCTTCGCGTAATTCACGTGCGATGATTGCGGCATTCTTACGTCTGCGACAGCCTTTCTTTTGATCACTTCATCGACACGATTAGTTGTTTTCCTAGGTCTCCCAGGACAGTATTTATCTTCTAGAGTACCTGTAGTCTTGAATTTATTATTAATTTTCCATGACTAAACCTCAATACTTCCTGATGCCAGTTGTCGAAGATTAGCACTCTATGTTCGCCACAAAAAAATGGCGTCCAATTTAAAATGTCAAGTCATTTTGAGACACCCTTTAGTTACGTAAAAATGACGACTTTTTTCATACATTTTGTATGCTCGAGTTTGAATCCGTCGCCACGTTGTTAATAAAAAATCGACGATCGTCAACGACTCTCATTTATTGTTAACTTGAATAACCCGTTTGGGTTTTACATTTCAGATGGACCATTTCAGCCGTAGAGCGTCCACCGCCAAATGCCGCGAACAAAAAATTCATCCACCGACGGGCATGTTCTTTTTCTCGATTTTCCGTGGTTTTTTTTCCAAAGGCTCTCAACGTACCTTTGTGTTAAAAAACAGAGTTCTTCTTCATCAATCGTTTCCCAGAAAAATGCCAAAATTGGCCATTTTTTCAGGCCTTAGGTAGACGCAGCCCCTCAGCAGCATTCAGTTAGGCGGTGGTTATTTTCTCAACGAGCACTCACCAATAGCAACGTTTTCTTCGCGTCTGCATCGATCTGGGTAAAGTGTATCGCGATTAGACGAATAAAACGAATACTTGGCCTCGTTGCGTGAAAAAGATTGTTCTCGTTGAACGGGGCGAAATTGAAGAGGGGTGTCCGTTGGAAAATTTGGAGAAGAAGGCCTTGATGAAACGATCGGCAAAATTGGCGATGAGATGCCAGAGCGCCGATTACGCGGCCCAGCTGCGAATATTTTTTCACACCGGAATCTCGTCATCGCTTATGACGCCCGTTTCTCGAGACATCGCGAGGCTCATTCCCAGGAAGGTTTTACCCGCGGATGAGAGTGACAAATGTCATTGGCGGAGCGTGAAAGCGAGAAACGCGCGCGCCCTCTCTTCGCATGCATTCGATGAGAGAACACGTGTTGACGAATCCCTGGAACGCCTCAAGAGTTCCGGAGGCAAGGAAAGACCAGGGAGAGTGAGTAAGGGAGAGAGAGAGAGAGAGGGAGTACGCGACGAGCAAGACCGGATGTTTGGGCTCGCTTGCTCACTCGCTGGTATAGCGCGCACGCACGCACGCACACGGGGCAACGCGTAAATACACATCAAGTACGGTAAAAGTTGGAGGGGGAAAGTCTTGTTCGCGTCGGAGCTGCAGAGGAGACATGTGTGGCTCTGCGAGCTGGACAGATAGACATCGTTCCCGGGCTCTAATTAGCGAGGCCACGGTGCGAACAAGCCCCGAGGAAGCCGATACTTTCCAGTTATATATCGTTGTTTCATGCCCGTCGTTCTTGCTCCCTCCTGCCCTGCCGATCAATGTTCGTTATTGCGCGCTTCTGGCGCTTAGCAGGCATCGAACTCGTCGACACTCGACTACCAACTCCGCCGTCGTCACAGCTCCGTCAAAATCAGGGGCTCCGAGATTGCGGGGCGTAGCGGAAAAGCTGCACAACGCTATGTGCTCTGCGCGGGACATATTTTCGGGGAAACGAAGGCGGGCAGTTGTCCGTGTGTGCGAAGGAAAATGTGACAACTTTCGGGAGAAAGAGGAAGAAAAGAAAGAAAAAAAAAAGTCACGAGAAAGGAGATCGAGTCGTACGGCTGTTGGGGGAGGTCCAAGACGATCGATCCCGGCTCGAGATGACGCCTATCTTTGCGGGCGCCTCTCTGCCGTTTGGTTCAACGCGCCAAACAGCATCGGCGTCATCCGGAGCCCATTAAAATCTATTCCTGCGGCTCTGCTGCGTCCCATTTGTGTGTGGGTCTATTGGGATGTTGAATAAGCTCTCGCTTTCGTGAAAATGAATGCTTTATTTTTGAATATCCATTTCTATTGCTTTCGAGCGTTTCGAAACTGTCGGGTGATGAGATCACAAGGGCGCGATCACATTGGAGAGCTATTAACTGGTAGATAGTGTGCTAGTAAACTATTAGCCAATGGAGGTCATAACTCAGAGGTACTAACTAAAAGACAGTGGGTTAGCAAACTAGTATCGAGCGATTGGGGGGTACATCTAGAATTCTTGAGTTAGTACGTGCACGAACCTCCTCATTGGAATAAAAATTATTTTTTTGTATGCTGTAGTAGACATAAAAAATTACGTCCGCGAATCTCTGCAGGCCTTACCGGCTAAACACAATAGTAATTAATTCACGAAATCAATGCATTTAACCCGCACCGTATAGGGAATCCGTGCGGATCGAACTTTGGAACGGAAATCATAATAGTTCCCGGTTAGATCAGAGCTGTGCGAAAAGCGACGAATAACAAGAAAACTGTCGCGGTCACGTATGTTCCATAAAAAATACAGGTTACGGGACATTTCGAGCAGATATCATCGATTGAATCGACTCATTTTTGCGTTCGCTAGCCGCGTCTGCCATCTCTCTTGTTACAATATGCACATTACACATACACTACAACACACGATTACACATGCTTGACATGTATCGAAAGCACCTGAATACAGCCTTGCCACGGATATTGCCAGAATTATGAAATGGCGGCCTGTGACGAATCGAGTCAAATCTGATTGCGATTTTACTTCACTTACCAAACTATAATACAAACAGTTATGCACATGCACTTCTCAAATAATTATTTTCTGTGTCGTGTTTATTATTATACCCAAATGCATTATATTTTGCTTTTTTCAGATTCCGCAATTTATAGATTTTCTGTTGACTAGTCAATCCGCTACAACTACCTTAACGCTGAGCTATGAACAGTGACGTGAGGCAGCGAACTAAACAGTGAACACTGCGGAGGTGGAATGGTGAACTGTCGGATAGTACCAAGCGAGCGACGCTAGAATACTAGTCTCGAAGCTATGTCTATACTGCCGTCATATGGAAGAAGGCGGCATCGACCAACAAAATCGAAAATGCGTTTTTGGTACTGTTGGAATCAGGATAAAATTTCCCATCGTTCTTTATGGAAAAAAGCATTTTCGATTTTTTCGTAGATCCCGCTTCTTCCATTTGACGGCAGTATAGACGTCAATCTGCGAGCGAGTAGATACTACACTAGTCGGATTAGCTGAGCAGCAATTCCAGTAATTCACAATGTGAACCAAAAGCTAGTGAATTATTATATAGCCATTTCGCTCTAACCTCGTAAATCAAATTGCAGTTTATCTCTTTTTGAACTATAAAACAGTTACTAGCTACTAGTTAATAGCTCGCAATGTGACCGCGCCATAATGATTCTGCAAGTTCAGCTAGCGTTTGACATGAGGCTTCATGCCTCCATTTCAACACATCAAAATCATTATTTTTGGAGCGTCTGAACGAATCTGAAAACGAGTCTAAAAACGGGCAACCACTGTAGATGCTTCGGAAAATCTTTTTTGTTTAATTTTCATAAATCGTTAGCAAAATATCTTAAGAATACACTCTGAAAATTTCAAAACGATATTCGGTTTTTCCTTCTAACGGTATGTGTATAAATGATAAAGACTCCCCGCTCGACTTCCAAACACTGTGACGGGTCAAAACATTCGATTTTACTTTGCTTTTTCTCAGAGTGTACATATTCAAGAGTATGTGAAAAAAAAATCAAGTTAAAATATTGGAAAGTAACCAAGTGACAGACGATTTAGCGAGAACAGGTAGCGCAACGATGTACATATACGAAAACTTTCAATCGCGTTTTTGTCGAAACGACATTTTTTCTATTTGCGGGAATCATAACTCAAAAACTAATTGATGGATCATCTTCAAATTTGGAACACGTTTACATAACATAATTTACTAAAACATGAACCTAAAGTTGGAAAGATTAGATTGATTTAAACATATTTATTATTGCAAAATGTCGGGGAAAAATGCTAAAAATCGATCATTCTTTTTCAAACACGTTCCAACATGCAATTCTCGATTTTTGTTTCAAAATTTAGGTTCATGTTCTTAAAAAACATCTCAAGACTGTATGAAAATTTGTTGGACTATTTCAGATGCGAATTGCGAGCTGCACAATTCCCGCAAATCGACAACGACCATGAGGACACGCCAAGGGACACAGCGGATTACACCGTAATTAATGCATGGAATAACTCGAAAAAATGACCAGATATGTATGAAAATATGAATAAATTATTGTCAGAGTGCGGAAATTTCCGTTTTTTTTTTCACAATTTCAAAAATCCTCAAAGGTCTCAACAAGTATTCTGTGTGCTTTAGCTGCACATTCTTTTTTGAATAAAGTAGTGCAGTAAAATTTCCACAAATACTATTGTTCGCACGAAATTTGACATGTTTGACACAATGAAGAAAAACAGTTGTCTACACTTCGGCTTTGCTGAATTTCAAGCTTGCTCATAGTGCTTCTTTACAAATGCGTTACCATCTCAAACTACACGCACGCAGTTCTGGTACCCCATTCGGTGAAAAACAGCGACAACTCATTCACCGTCCCAATATTGGTGGGCATCCACGAGCCCGTGCGTGTGTGCGTGAATTTTCGCAAGCTTCGTACAATTGCGAAATTAATTGGCTTACGGCGCGGAAAAACGTAATAACAATTTGTCAAGAGGCAACGAAGAGCGGAAGAACGCGCGACTTGGTACCCTCTAGCTGGCCGCATGTTATACGGCTTATTCGTGCAAAATAACTAGAGGATAATTACAAGCATAAATCACAACGTGTTAATATTCGTGGGCGTGAGCTCCGTAACGGTGGGAGGTGTAGAGACGCAGGCTCGAAGGAATCACCGTATCCACCTGCCAGCCGGGGAGTTGGATCCTCCAGCGTCCCTCTCTCTCTCTCTCGCACTCTGATTTTGTTTTCTATTTTCCCTTTTTTGAATTTTCTGCACCGTTGCTGCCGGATAATACGAAACGCATCGGGATATATTCGCTCGCGCACGGTAGATCATTCGAGATTCTGAAACGCCAGCCAAGAGAAAACGCCTCCTTGTTAGCCGAGGCTCGGTACGAGCTCTCTCGGCTCTCCCGCTCTCTCTCTCTCTCCCTTGCTCTCACAACGAGAGGGACGAAAGGACGCGACGAGAGGGAGCTTCCACGCGATGAACGTTACGCCGCTAATAGCTCGACGCCCGTTAACGAACTACCGTTCGATCCTCGGAATATCCTTTCGCGTTTTGGAAGCTTCTTTTTTTGTTCGCCCATTGCCGTACGGTCAGTGGGGTATTATCCATCATTGCCCACGTCACCCACGGGCTATGCCGTCTCTCTCCGCGCAACCCTCGCGCCATCGTCCGAGATAGTGAGCCCGCTTACCCTCCTTGAAAATCCAATCACGTTTATATTCGTGTAGATACGCACGGGGCCATCCCTGTATCGTATCGTAAAACTATCCTTTACGAGATGCTTATGGGAAATAATGTTCTCACCGACGGCGTTCACCCTGTGAGCACTTGGCTCTTGGACGAGTCCGGTCTCTCCTTGACGCCGCCAAGTCGGTATGCAGAAGCGAGAGAGAGAGAGAGATCGATTGATTGATTGAATATTTATTAACTATGCCTTGCAAAGCCTTGATGCGAATGGTGTACAATTTGAAAAAGAAAACAAAATTGAATTAAATGAATAAGAATAACAATATTTTTCTTATAATTAAGACAATAAATAGGGCTATGAGCGCTTATGACTAAAAATGATTTTCCTCACCTATTATAACTATTCATGTTGATAGCTAACTAAATTAATGACTAAATTACACATTCGGAAGCTAACTAAATTAATTACTAAGTTACAGATCCGAAAGCATATATCGACTGTACTCTA
>OY723395.1:29569857-29689903 GCA_963210295.1 Ophion ellenae
TATATATATATATATATGGTGCACATACAGCCGCGATGTTATCCGCAAACACGCGGGCATGGTCAATTTATCCCAAGGGATGAGGGCAACGAGGTGCTCCGCGCGCTGACGGCCTCGTCGAGAGGAGGAGGAACGAAGTAGGGGTAGATTCTCTCCCGGTAACTGCGCTGCTGCCTCTCGGTACGAGGATGCCTTGTCCAGTGGAATGAATTCAGCGTGCGCCAAACTGTACACGAACTGGGAACCCCCCAACCCCGCGGTATACCCCACGACCCCCTTGAACGATAGCTACAAATTCACGCTGCTTCGAGCAAAGCTCCAGCATGGTACACGGGCGTGCGAGGTTATGCTCGGAAGTTATCGGTTGTCGGACGCTCGGTACTCGACACGTTTGAGGATAAGACAGAGCTGATTCATTTTGACTCACCTTTAGTCTGGTGAGGCGTGGTTCCTCGGCTGCCAGTTTCGCCAGGGCTTGGTAGTCTCCTTGGGCAGCTCGAACCAACCATTCGCGTGATTTGCCGTCCAGTTGCTTCGAAAATTGAGGATAAAGATCGTTTGGTATCACACGTTGAGGTTCGAGTCTCGCTTGTTCTCTTGGAGTACGATGGTGAGGGATTTAGGACTTACCGAAGCCAGTGAAGCCCGATCGTCCTCATCCGTCCCCTGCTTCTTGGGACAAGATATTTTCTCGTTAAAATGATTCTCGGTCGATGCTCGATGTCGTTGAAAACAAATCATTGGACATTGAATGATATTTCGGGTTGTTCTCGTTCGTCGCGCTGGGACGTGAGAATTTAGCGATGAGAATCGACGCTTCGACCCGAGAATGTTTTCTTTTTCCTTCTCATATCTCATCCGATAGGCGTATGGTAATACGGCGATACGAGGATATAGATTCGGTGTCTCGGAAGCCACGGGCCGAACAGAGAGAGAGAGAGAGAGAGAGATAGCGAGAGAGAGGGGGGGGGTGTTCGTGTGCACGTTCGTCCATGGTACTCACACCCTCGAGATCGAGCTACGGTCCACGCAGCACGAGCTACGTAATGACGCGGTTATCCGATAAGCTTACGGGACGTGGTTTAATCGTTAATGGCATCGCGCCAGTGCTTTAAAGCCCGCCCCCCCCCCCATCTCCCCGTAAACTCGAGCCAAGCTGGTTTCGTTCTCTCCATCCCGCCATTGTCCCTCGGTAATTAATATTTTAATTGAGATCACCGGGAATTAATTAACGCGCGGCGACTACGCGATGAAAATCTCTCGACCTGCCTGATGGTGCCCCCCCCTCATTCGCCCCCACGACTTTTCGATCCTTCACGTGGAAGCGTCCGTGTCAAAGCGACCAGGGGGGAGGGTCCCTTGGCTTCTTTCGCAAGAGAAATATTTACAAAAAACAAGCCCTTGGAAAATAATAAGACAAGTGTAGTTGGGTAACAGTGCAAGGGGGCGATAATTCGGCACACGCGGCCACTCGAACAGTGGTGGTCACGTGTGCACGAGTGTCGTCGCGGTTCCAGCCGGGAAAACAGAAGATGCACTCGGCTCGCACTCTTTGACTCTTTGCTCCGTGGCATAGACGGGCGAGTGTTTTTAATAAGGGGTGGCGCACGCGGGGGCACATGCCTCGGGCGCCGCGCTCCCCCGTACGGTACAAGCGTCAGAACGGGTATGGGATACAGAGACTTTCTCGGTTCACCGAAGAAAGAGACCACACTAGGGGTTGGGGATTGCTTTGGATGTTCGCCGTGTACGATATAGGGAAAACATGTTGCGGCACGAGCTGTCTCGAGAGCAAAAGCCGGAATTAGCTTTATTATAAGCCCGCGGGGGTGATTCGCGTTACAGCCAGCGGACAACGGCCACGCGCATACACGCCGAGTTCTTCCTCGTACAACCCAAACATTTTCGCGTCTGACCGCGCCGAGAGAGACCATTGTTTCGATGCTCGGCAACGGAGAAACGGGCGAAGGAACAGCGGGTTTGGGGGGGGGGGGGGCAGCGCTGTCGACCGAAAACACACAACCACCGCGACTCGCTAATCGTGAAATATTTCACGTTAACGCGTTATTCCCGCGCGGCTCTTGGACGAGTTGCCTCTTACACGCGTATTACATTTGCCGATTAGAGGAGGGCTGAAAAGAGCCGAAAGATTCGGCCCCCACCGCGACGAGGCCAAAGAAGAGGGTAGTACGGAAGAGGAACGAGGGTGGAGGGACGAGTCGCGGCGAATAGCCGTCGGATCGATGGCGCGATCTGTGAACAACGTTGGCCTGATTTATTCCCCTAATGGGCGTTTGCGCATTCATTTAGAGCGTACGAGGCAATTCCGGGAGGACGCCCGCGCGATTCCGCGAGCGCGCCTCGTCCCCGTACTGTCACTGACAGCCTAAAACTCTCTCGCGGTCCTCGGAGTGATTCAGCGTTCGCTTCGGCGACGCCTACCAAAGTCCCGCGACTGCCATAAATACTTGGCCTCCTCATCGCCCCCAGACCCCACCCCCCGGGGCGTTATACTTTGATGTACATACGAAAGCGAGTAAACGCGGTCCTCGATACGGGGGTGGCGATACCGTGGCGAAAATTTACCGATACCTCGTCATAAACTGGCCTTATACCTGGGGGTCATCCATCAGTTACGTAATTTTTAAATAGGGGCACCCCGCCCGGTCTGCTCGGTGGTTGACGGTAATGATAATTGGATTATGACGATAGGAAGGGTAGCATGATTTCTGAAGGCGGGGGGAGGCAAGTCAGCAAAAATCGATGACGTAATATATGGACGGCCCCCTGTACCAACGGGGTCACCGCGGGGGGGGGGGGGGGGCTTTTTACAGATTCGAAAAATGTATAAGAGGGACTAAAATTCATAATTCTCCCATCCTCTCTCTCTCAGCACCCCCTCCCCCCGGACCATTAGCTGACGACGCTCTTGACCCGTACACGCGCGACAGCGAAGAAAGAGTTCGAGGGGAAGGTGGAGGAGGAGGCGAGCTTGTACAGCGTCGCGTACCAGACTCGAAATTAGCCAACGACTCGATTATTAGCGTGAGGCGCGCGCGCGCGCGGTTTACGGTGATTCATGAGAGCGGGGGGGGGGGGGGGGGTGACTCTCGTCGTATTTTGCACCGAGTATACAGGGAACACCTCTCTCCGCGATACGACAGGAATATTCGTACGTTTGGTCTCGCTAGTTGCGCGCTCGTTCCAATGCGATCATACCACCGTACGAACGTTCCGCGCGATGCCTAGCAATAATTTACGGCTCGAGTGGATATCGCCCGGTTGGGTGTACTCTCGGTGTACGCGCCCCCTCCTCCGAATCCAACGCATATTATTATCGGCCTGTGCTATCGAATTTTCAAGCTATTCAACACGAATTCTAGGCAAATAATATCGCGCGAGGTATAGCTGCGCTGGTCCCCTGCACCCTATAAAATAGAATCCTTCCAAGCTCCTGTCTGCGCATTCCCGATACCACACACGTACACCCACACACTCCTCTCTCTCTCTCGCTCTCTCTCTCTCTCTCTGACGGCTAATTCCGGCCTGTAATCCGCCTGTACCATCTCAATGCGGATTAGCATATAGATAGAGGGTTGTGCGGGGATGACCGTTTGTACAGAGACAAGCCAACGGTGGAACGCGCGCGCGGGGGTAGCGCTCCCGCGATCACTCGTGGATCCTCGACTACTCTTGTATACCCTCCTCCGCCTCTCTTGCATTGCGTTGCGAATTGAGAGGCCGTATATACGCGCGGCGGAATCTCCATCTTACTGGCAATTTGAATTGCACGATTGCCGGCTCATAATCCTCAATGTCGGAACAAAGTTTGATCGAAGGGGCAAAATTGAAGCGTCACTCCAGGATTTGAGGCGGGATATACATTTAGACGGGAAAACAATTAAGGGTTTGGGCTAGGGTGATTCGTTTCGGGGTAACTTTTTTTTTTATCCATCGTGCCCGAACACCTTCAGTTGGTATCCAAAAACGAAGTTTCGTGAAAGGGGGGTGTTGTCAAAAAATATTTAGAGGTCGCGAATCATAATTGAAGGTTTTCCATTTGATTAACATTGAAAAAAATGTTTATCTCATTATTAGTGTTACCATTCCGCGAATTTTGATATCGCGATATTTTCCAAGTGGGCTCTCATAGGAAATATGATACTTTACAATAAAGTTCATTGAGCCATGTCCGTAAATTCCACCGTTTCAGCGGTATCATTGTTTCAAATGAATATTGTATGAAAATATCTATTCAAACGGCTGTAACGCCTAAGCTATTAGGTATATCGAAAAAAATTCAAATGAGAACTACGTAGAGAAAGTAATTTGCTACAAAAAAGTCTCATAAGCCGAGCCCGTAAATTCAACTCTTTCTCAGCTATAGGTGGATGAAGTAAAATAAAGATTCTTTTTGTTTAAAAAAAAATCTATTTATTTTACTATATTTCTATAATCTATATATACTATATTTCTATTACTATATTATCTATTTATAAATAGATTTTTTTAAACAAAAAAAATCTATTTTACTTCATCCACCTATAGCTGAGAAAGAGTTGAATTTACGGGCTTGGCTTATAAGACTTTTTTGTAGAAAATTACTTTCTCTACAAAGTTCTCATCTGAATTTTTTTCGATATATATAATAGCTTAGGCGTTACAGCCGTTTGAAATAGATATTTTCGCACAATATTCACTTGAAATAATGATACCGCTGAAACGGTCGAATTTACGGCCATGGCTCAATGAACTTTATTGTGGAGTATCATATTTCCGATGAGAACCCATTTGGAAAATATCGCGATATCAAAATTCGCGGTATGGTAACACTAATAATGAGAAAAACATTTTTTTCAATGTTAATAAATGGGAAACCTTCAATTTTGATTCGCGACCTCTAAATATTTTTTGACAACACCCCCCTTTCACGAAAGTTCGTTTTTGGGTGCCAACTAAAGGTTTTCGGGCACGATGGGTTGACAAAAAAAAGTTGCCCTGAAACGAATCACCCTAGGGTTGGGCCACAGCAACGGGTATAAAATCATGGGCGAATTCGACAATTTTTTTTCGTATGAAAAAGTGATTCACTCATAAAATTCATTACACATCTATTTAGTATAAATATCAAGCTGTTAGAAAAAAAATATATATTTGTTTTCGATCTACAAAATGGCCGACTACTCGAAACTTCTCGAAACAGCTTCATTCCAATCGGCGTGACAAATAACTTCAACAATTTTCACTCGATTTACTTAAAATTTAAAAGTTATGTTCCTAATTACATGTCGCAAAGGAGTACCTACGCAATTTCTGATTAATCGAAAACATTTCATTTTATGAGCAGTTTATGAGCAGTTATAACGAAATTTGTCACTGAAAATTCATTTCTTAAGTTCAAATACCTACAACTTTTGAATGAAACAATATTTTTTAAATTCCTTACGTACTTCTCCAGGTATTCTAATGTAGATTGACGTGAATTTTTGTTTTTTGTCCTAGGTAAAAAATTGTGGATGCTAAATGTCACGCCTCGAAGCGTCTAAAAAAATACAACAAAAGAAAATATTGGTAGTCGGCCATATTGTACATCGAAAAAAAAAATATATTTTTTCAAACAGCTTGATATTCATACTAAATAGATGCGTAATTAATTTCATGAGTGAATCACTTTTGCATACGAAAAAAATTGTTAAATTCGCACACGATTTTATACCCGTTACTGTGGCCTAACCCCTTGAATATGTTTGTTCCAAAGGAGTTAGCAAAGCTCCTAGGAGCGTTCTCGGTTCAATCAAGCGCTGAAGCACGTGTGTCGAACGTTGAGACACACGATCGGTGGGGCGCGACAACGGAGATTCGTGAGACGCGAGAAGAGATATTCGGACGAGAGAATATAGAAGAGAGAATAATAAGAAGAAAGAAAGAGACAGCAAAGTGATTCGGTCGCGAGGTAATTTGTGCTCACAGCGGGGCTGAGCAAACACGCACACCGGGGGTGCCTCGAAAAATTAAATAACCCGATGACTGGTCACATTCTCTAGTATCTGAGAGCGCGCGCGCGCAAGAGAGAGAGAGAGAGAGAGAGAGAGAGAGAGAGAGAGAGAGAAAGTTTGCCGTACGAGTGAGCGGAATCTTCCAACTTGCTCGTCTCTTTTCACCGTTCCTCTCGCTCACTTTTTCTCGAGCGATACGCGCAGCCAGTACGCGAGTCCTCCCCGCTGCTTGGGCCACGCGTGTCTCGGCATAACGGGCGCCGCGTCACGTCCGATGACGTTGGCGCATCTCGGGGCTCTGCCCGCTCTCCTTCCCACTCTCTCTCTCTCTCTCTCTCTCTCTTCCTCGATCTTCGACAGCCGATGCTGCGCACGGATTGCCGAAGGAAATGAACGAGAGCCAAAGAGCGATATCGGTCTTTATCCGATCGAGCCGAGGAAGCTCGTGCCCCGTCGCCGGTGCGTTTGCCGATGATGCACCAGGACATATAGACCGTGGCGTTTCTCAGGTGAGAGAAGAAGAGAGGAAGAGAGCGCGGGGCTACGTGGGCGCAGCGAGAGGACGAAAAAGAGCGTCGGCCCTCCCGCGCGGTCTTATGAATACAAATAGCCGCTCACTGCGCCGTCTTACAGATAAAACTACTGATAAAAGTGGCGTGGAGCGAAGGCGCTCGCGGTGCCCCGTTCTTAACCGTTTATCCAAAGATTATCCGTTGGTACGAACCACCACGTACGCGCGCACGCATCGAGCCACCTCGAAGCTTCAACGTTGCACCATTTTTGATGCCCGAGATGAGACTCCAAATCGGAGACTAATGTCTCGCGTTGGAATGCTGCGAAAGTGAGAGAGAGAGAGCGAGAGAGAGAGCGAGAGAGAGCGAGAGAGAGAGAGAGAGAGAGAGAGAGAGAGAGAGAGGAGGTGACCTCGCGGGTCACAAGAAACACACGAATCATGCCGTAGCTCGTTCGCGCTCGTGTACTCGATCGATCGATCGATCTTATCCGTCGCGCGCGGTAAATTGACGCAGCGAGCCGCCGAGAGAGCGGAAACGTGAGCAAACTTGGTGGAAAAAAAGAGGAGCCCGAAGGCGGCAAATGACCTAAACTTGGATAGGACCAAAGCTCGGCGAAGAAAAAGGTTCATCCATTAAACGGTCATTAACGAAGTTAACATATTGCTTAACGATTGAACTTTTAAGTTAAATTCAACAAGTATCAACGGTCTTATTAACTTCCGTTGCTTCGTCTTCGCGATGCGCGCCACGCTCATGTGGCGGGCGACGAAGAAATCGCGCGGCGCAACCCGAATCGAAATTTTCAACCTATGCGGAAGGCCTTTGACACAACGTCAGCCTCAGTTGAGAGTCTGCTTACTATAGAAGCCTCTATGCCTCAAAATGCTCCTCCTTTGCTGCCTACCTCCTGCACAGACCCTTGCTCCTGCCGAGTCTTCATGTAAGCCTCACGCGAGTCGGTTCACTGCTAGAAGTCCTACTATCGGCCTCAAAATGCTTTGCGAATTTAAAAATTTTTTCGTATGAAAAAAGTGATTCACTCATAAAATTAATTACATATCTATTTAGTATGAATATCGGGCAGTTAGAATATATATATATATATTTTCCGATGTACAAAATGGCCGACTACCCGAAACTTCTCGAAACAGCTTTTTTCCAATTGGCGTGACAAATAACTTCAACAATTTTCACTCAATTTACTTCAAATTTGAAAGTTGCGTTCCTAATTGCATTTCGCAGAGAAGTACGTACGGAATTTCTGATTAATCGAAAACCTTTCATTTTATGAGCAGTTATAACGAAATTTTCCACTGAAAATTCATTTCTTAAGTTCAAATACCTACAACTTTGGAATAAAACAATATTTTTTAATTTCCGTACGTACTTCTCTAGGTATTCTAATGTAGATTGACGAGAATTTTTGTTTTTTGTTCTAGGTAAAAAATTGCGGATGCTAAATGTCACGCCGCGGAGGGCCTAAAAAATATAACAAAAGAAAATATTAGGAGTCGGCCATTTTGTACATTGAAAAATATATATATATATTTTTCTCGAAAAAGATTTTTCGTTACGGCTTGTTGATAAAATCTTCGAAACTACTGAGCTGATCCTTATGAAATTGTAACCACATCTTCTTTACAACTATAGCTATAACGCATATCAAGGTTTTTTTAAATTCTGATATTTACTCATTTTTTTAGCCAAAAACGGTGAAAAAACGTTTTTTGTTGTCGTTTATTGCGAAAAATGACCGCCATTTATCCCCTACCCCGGTGAGGAAGTACAGGGCTCAAATAGGCTGAAAATTTCAACTCGGGAAGTGCGAGTGAGATAAGTAGCTATGCACAGCTCGCGTGTAAGTAGGAACCCTATACCGCGTTTAACGAGAGAACGACACGCTTCCGAACCTCAATTCGTCCGGTGCAGTCAGATCCCGCCTCCTCTTTATCCTCTCTACTTAGTTCTTTTTATTTACCTTCCTTACCTAGCCTTTCCTACTAGACCCTGTTATACTCTATATCTACCTACTGTCGTACTATATACCCATGCTGTTATAAAAAAATATTTATGTATCAATCTGACTATTGAATCCTCATTTGACTGGTTATTTTTCAAAATAGGTGTTAGGTAAAACACAACAAGAATTCAACGGATAAGTTTAACTTTCATTACATTTTTAAGAAAGTAACGTTTCAAAGCGGACATTTACAACGATTAAAAAACCGATTTCTTTTTTTTCGTCTCTAAACGATAGAACTATATATATAGAATATTTTCCTAAAGTTTCAAAGCGAAATTCGAAAAACTTCAAACGCGTTTTTCTCAAAACTGCATCATCGAAATTGGCGTGCAGGATTACTCAAAAACTATTGAGCCGATTGAGTTGAAACTTGGTAGAAATGTTGACAATATTGGTACCTTCTACGTGACGAGAATTGTTTTTGAAAAATTGGAAAAAAAACTACTTTTTTCATCCTCATTTTACAGGAATGTTGCGTGAAATGTTGATTTTTTTGTGAATGCGTGCCATTTTCTTAAATTTGCATTTTCTTCATTTTAATTACCGTCACATAGAAATCATACGTGTTCTAACTGAAAAAATGTTTGAACTTTTTTGCAAATCAAAGTCTACGGGAAGCTAGACTGCTGTAACACTCTGCCACAGCTCCGTCATTTTGATGATGAATTAATTAAAAAAAATTGTTTCCTATGCTTAAATATATTATTAAAGTATACCTAAAGTTCGATAATTGTAGAATAATTATTCCTCAGTTTAAAAAATCCCTCACTATTGCTTATTTGTTTCCTGCCCAAACGTATATCCCGCCTCAACGACTAACGTAGTTAACTTTTCGAGTAGCGTAATAACGATCAACGTGGTTAATTTTCGGATTAGCTTTGCCCACCTTTGGATAGGACCGTTGAACTTGCTCTTTTCTCGGCCTCTATCTCTAACGAACGAGAAGTAATCTCGAAAGCAAATTCGATTATCAGAGTACAAAGTGAGGCTAGCGCTTTGGAGCGAGAGACGGTAGGTGGAAGTGTGAAATAAAAACGCAGGCTAATCTGGAGGTTACAAGAGAGTCGAAGCTCGTCGTTGGACCGATTGCCTATCCTTGGTAAGGATAGGACTTGGCCGATGGTATACGGTGTGCCGAGTACAAGAGCGCGCCTTTTTTTTTTCACTCCTGCTACTTCCTATCTATAGCGTATCTATGGACTAATAGAAGGCCCAAATAAATGAGACTCGGCGTATCTTTGGACAACCGAGTGTACCGCTGGGGACAAAACCTGTACGGGGAGGGGGGAGGGAGGCAAGCCAAAGAGCCTTCCTCTTGTTCCGCTCGTCTTCGGGTCTGGTCCACCGACCAGGTGCCCCTCTCGATCCTCGTCCCACGCCACATGTATCCATAAGCATGGACGCCGTGCCACATTTCTGAATAACGACCGAAATATTTCTTAAATAAACAATGATACACCCCGCGTAGTTGCGCTCGAGTCAAATTCATCGCGGTGTAGACGCTACGCCAGAGGAACATAAAAGGAGACCAAGAGGCACCAAAAGAAGAAGACGAAGAAGGATAAGAGGCGGTAAAAGTAGTTGCAGTGGAGAAGGAGCATCGAGATTTTAACGCCAAGATAGCGACTCGTACTGTGCGAGAGACTACGCTGAGACGCCTACTCGGAAAAAAAAAAAAATCTCCGGCCCTCGCGTCCACCGTCTAGAACTCGTTTACGCTACATCGAACTTTGAGAAAAATGTCTACCCGGGGCCAGCAACTATTCGACACACCTATGAATTTTCCAGCATCATCCATCACTCGGAAGTTATTATCGAATTCGAGAGTAGCACGAGTATCATCTTCAACCGTCTGGCGTTTCGTCACCTCTTGATCATTCTCGAATCTTTTGAGGTAGTACGTGCACAAAACTCCTCTTTGGAAAAAAAAATGTATTTCTTTGTATGCTGTAGTAGAGACATAGAAAATAACGTCCGCGAAAAATCTGCAGGCCTTACCGGCTAAATACAATAGTAATTCATTCACGAAATCAATGCCTTTGAGGAGGCACGGTGATGAGCATGCTAGTAAACTTAGAGTCTATTTCACGCCGCAATATCGCCACGTTTTAGATATATGTATATGGCCTATTTTTTCGAGAAATACTTTTTTAAGTATTGAATTTCGAGTTTCCTATTATTTTTATAATATGGAAACAACCTTAATAATCTACTACTCGACTTCAGTAGTACGCCATATCGTTGACGGTTAGCATCGTCGCATTTTCGGTGGCTGTCATCGGTTCCACGCGCCCGGCTTATTATTTTTTGTAGCCGGTTAACATGGAGAATGATAATACTGTGGAAGTTTATCAAAAGAGTAACGGGATTGTACCGGAAGTCCAGTTTAGGACAAATGTAGATGCTGACGGACAAGAATTAGAAAATGAAAAGATAATATTGCGATTGCAAATAAAAAACGTCGCGTTGAAGTTAACCTCAATGTCCAATCTGTCCAAAGTCAAAACATATTTCATCGATTGTTATGTTATTTTTCCCTTTGCCAATTTTCACAATATTTGCAGGTATAAAAAGGGACGTTTATTTTGTATGACGGTTCTCCCATGCTGAATTTATATATAGATGCGTTGTATAGGTACATGTCGCCAGAAAAATTGAGATGCCTTTGCTGTACGTAAAAGAACTTCAAGTAAATATCGACGGAAGGCCCTTTATAACCCATTAAAAAATGTACGGCTTCGCACAATCATATTTTTAATTCGCGTTGAAAATATCCGATAGGCGAATCAAATTTGCCCGGGTATCCGGCGTTGGCACGCGTCGAGCAAGATGGCTGCTGTTACGTCACGAGAAGTCTCGCTCTCCGGAAACTTCGGTTTTTGCGACTTTATTTCTAAATTTATTGCTTATTTCTGCGGTGAGCTTTCCAATTCGAGGTGCCTTATCGATCACAAAGATTCAACGAACGCACCCATCAGTTTTTTTACGCGTTTCTTGGCTCCAAGTGGCACAAAAAAATCGATATATGAGAGGACAGGCACATTTTGTCGTCTACTTGTGACTAATTCACCAACTTGAACAATTAATAACTCGGAAAGTGTACGGTAAATCTCGTGGAAACTCCGCATACGCATGGAAGAAGGTCTCGACAATGCTATAAAAAAAAATCGGGCTTCTATCTTGAACTCGCTCCGATCACCGTACCTCCTTAACCTGCACCGTATAGCGAATCCGTGCGGATCGAACTTTGAAACGGGAATAATAATAGTTCCCGGTTAGATCAGAGCTATGCGAAAAGCGACGAATAACAAAAAAACGGTCGCGGTCACGTATGTTCCATAAAAAATATAGGTTACGGGACATTTCGAGCAGATATCATCGATTGAATCGACTCATTTTTGCGTTCGCTAGCCGCGGCTGCCATCTCTCTTGTTACAATATGCACATTACACATACACTACAACACACGATTACACATACGGTAAACAAACGCATGCTTGACATATATCGAAAGCACCTGAATACAGCGTTGCCACGGATATTGCCAAACTTATGAAATAGCGGCCTGTGACAACTCAAGTCAAATCTCATTGCGATTTTACTTCACTTACCAAACTATAATGCAAACAGTTATCACATGCACTTCTCAAATAATTATTTTCTGTATCATGTTTGCTATTATACCCAAATACATTATATTTTGCTTTCTTCAGATTTGACAGTTTATAGATTTTCTGTTGACTAGCCAATCCGCTAGTACTACGTTAACGCTGAGCTATAGACAGTTACGTGAGGCAGCGAACCAAACAGTGAACACTGTGGAGGTGGAATGGTGAACTGTCGGATAGTACCAAGCGAGTAACGCTAGAATACTAGTCTCGAAGCTATATCTATCTACTGCCGTCATATGAAAGAAGGCGACATCTAAGGTAAATGTCCCAATTATTGAACAGCTAAGGATCTGGGGGATCGAATTCGGTGAGAAAAAAATATAAAATCAAGAATAAACCATCGCTTTCATGTTCAAATGATACTTTGATATTTTTACTTTCGAAAAATCGCCCTTTACATTATTTTTAAATGATTTCAAATGAAAAAAAAAGAATAACAATGTCAAGCATGCATATGTCCCAATGATTGAACACTGGAAGTGCCTGTGTCCCAATGATTGAACACTGGAAGTGCCTATGTCCCTAATATTGAACAGGCATGTCCTGTGTCCCAATGATTGAACACTCTCGAGAATTCTTTTTCCGTTCTGAAAATATTATTTTGGGTACAATATTAAGAAACAAAAGCAAAATAAAACACTTAAATAATCTTTTATTAATCATGTAAAAATACAAAAATATATATTTAGTCTCTTTTGACAGGTTTTTGGTTCATTCGCATTTGGTTTATTTTTGCTTTTCAACTCGAACTTTATTTTATATTTATTTTCAGCTTCCTCGTTTTTATGTTCTGTTTTTGTTTGATTTTGTCGCAGCTTGGCTCGCTGAAATATCGGAGAGCAAAAAATATTGATCATCACATTCGTATTTTTAGGTTACATTTAGGTTATATTTTCTTCTTACTTCTCTTTTTATGTTTATTGCACGAAAATACAAATAAAAAATGTATATGACGATCTTAGAGTTATTATTAAAAGAATAAAGGTAAGTTTATTCAGGAACTTACAGTTTTTGTTTGAATAAATCCGATTCACACGATCTGTCACACGTTAACTGTCTCGATGTTTTGGTGGGTTTAATGACGCCATATTGGAGAATTCGAGTGTTCAATAATTGGGACACACTGCATTTTCTATGTCCCAATGATCGAAGACCGTATTTTTAAACAAATAATTGATTTAAAAAAAAATTAACATTGTTATTTGTGACAAATTTTCTGAGGAACCTGAAACGCCTTTACTTTTTGAGATGCGACAGTTTTTGAATTTTTTATGCCCTTACGCATGACGCGGCGCGTCTTAGCAAAAACGATAAGCAGTTACAACGAGACGTCAAATCGGGTCACCGTTGCTGATTAAATAATTTTTTTCTATATTAATTAAAGCTTTTTTTGCACAAGTAAGGTAACATTTCGATAGCTAAAAGTTCCATATATGTAATGAAATTTGTATAAATAAGTAAATGCATGCAGGTGAATGCGAAATAATAAAAATACAAGATAGTATTCAATAATTGGGACATTTACCTTACCAAAAAAAATCGAAAATGCGTTTTTGGTGCCGTTGGAATCAGTATGAAATTTCCCATCGTTCTGTATAGAAAAAAGCATTTTCGATTTTTTCGTAGATCCCGCCTTCTTCCATATGACGGCAGTATTGACGTCAATCTGCGAGCGAGTAGATACTACACTAGTCGGATTAGCTGAGCTGCAATTTCACTAATTCACAATGTGAACCAAAAACTAGTGAATTATATAGCCATTTCGCTCTAACCTCGTAAATCAAATTGCAGTTTAGCTCTTCTTGAACTATAAAACAGTTACTAGCTACCAGTTAATAGCTCGCAATGTGACCGCGTCCAAAACAGCTACTAGCTACTAGTTTTTAGCTCGCTACGTGACCGCGCTCTACACGGAGAAAACAGGGGCCTCGAAGTTTAGAATTAATACTATGCTTCTAAAAAAACATCATTAAATATGAAAAAGTATTGAATGGAAGATAAAAAGTGTAATTATGGTATAGTAATAATGGAGAAATTTAAACGATATGGCACGTAAACTGATACAAATAATACATTTTATTCGGCATATTGTGATTCTTTGTGGTATTCAAAAAATATTTTGCTCACGTGGTTTAAACAATTAGTTTCCAGTATTCTACAAAAAGTAAGGTATAAAGAGTCACGTTTTACTAATAACTTCGTAATATTTTCCGCTACACATCGAAGATTTATGCTATACGTGTAGTAAAATCCATATGAAAATATGGAAAAATATGCACGCATTATTTTTACTATACAGCACATATAGGACTCGCGCCTATGCGAGAATACTTTCAAATGTAATATGCACGCATCATTTTTACTATACGGTGTGAGAATCATTTGTACACTTCTATAACAAGTCTTAGAATTCCGAACTGGCAGGAAACTGCTATACATCTCTAGCACTGGATATTAGAATTCTGGCAACCAGTGTTAGAATTTGAGGCCGTATTTTTCTCCGTGTAATGATTATACAAGTTCAGCTAGCTCGGAACTTGTCAAATAATTATTTTCTGTATCACGTTTATTATTATACCCAAATACATTATACTTTGCTTTGTTCAGATTCGATAATTTATGGATATTCCGTTGACTAGTCAACCCGCTAGTGCTACCTTAAGGTAGTACCTCCACAGAAGAGTTGAATTAAGAAATGGTTGAAATTTGACATATACGTTATTCAATACATTATCCAAACATCTGTGCAATTTGAATAAGTTTGACCACCCCAAACCTGAGATATTTGCACTTAAAGTTGGCTTGGTTTACACGTAACAAATGCGTTATGATGGGCAAACGGAGCATCATTAATTCTACCGTCACAACTAAAATTGAGAAATTGATAAAAAACGAGGATAAGCTACAGTAAGATATCACGAATAATGTGAAAAAAAATGAGAATGATTCACCATCTAGTTTCCAAGATATAACCATGAGAAGCCTTCACAATTTTGGTGCAAAGCCTGGCAAAGCCTGGAAAAAAAAACAATTGGGCCTGGACAGTCCCGGCAAAAAGTTTACTGGCAATGGTCGATCGAAAACACAATACAAAATATATTTTACGGCAACAAATGATATCCATCGTATTATCTACCAGTACCGAGTCAATATTGCGTAGCTTTTAATTTTATTCATTACCAATTAAACCAATTATCAATCTTTCAAACATGAACACGGTATGTAAACGTTTGGTTGAGATTTTCGCAGAGGAACTGCCTCAATCGCTCGACGAACAATCTCGAGCAGCGAGTTTCCAAAAGGTGGCTAAAAAGAGGGCCTTGAGAAGAGTGTTTGGGGGTTGCACAAGTTGGCCGATACTCGTCAAAGTTGGCATTTGGCTGGTCGGAAGGGAGGCTTCGCGCAAGCTGTGCCCTCTGCCCCCTTGACAAAGCTCGTCTTTGCTTTCACCTCGGCGTCACCACCTTGCCAGCTTTGCATATACATTCTGTAAGATTACTTTGTGCGGTTTACACCCTTGGCATCCTCGGTCGTAGTCGGTGCACCGCGCTTATAGCGCGCGCACCACCTGCCAGCAGCTACTCGAAACCTTCATCCCATTCGCACACTCTCGCTATACTCGGTGCTCCCTGTCTCGCGCTCTCCTCGTCGAGTCTGCCCAAGAGCTTTGCCGGCGGGCAAACAACCTACCAAGTTTCCGGAGCTTCCTAATGTATGCGGAACTGTACGGAATTGGCAAGTTTCCTCGAGCCGGCTTTCCTAAGGGATACGCTTTTCAGGATGTTCGTTGCACGGGGATGGGGAGACGAAGCGAGGATCAACTCGCAAACACGCGTCATCTTAATTAGAAGCGTTGAAGCCTCGGGGCCTCGGTGAAACTACTATACGCCAGCGGTTCACCCCTCCATATGTGCCTACATTTTATTTCACGTACGAGCGCAAGCCTCGTGCCTGTTGCGTCAACGATTCAAAGCTCCCATTTTTTACGGTTATTCCGGGTGCCCCAGGTTCGTTGTCACTCTGGCAAGAGTATGATATCCGGGGCGACAACATTTGACGGTGAATTTACGGTTATCGGCTCAAAATCAACAAAATATGAAGAGTGGTGAATGTTGATATTTCGATTATTTCGCGTTAAAATGTGAATTTTTCGTTAGGTATCGAAAATGACGATTCTTTTCGAATTTGAAAATTTCAAGGAACATCAGGCAAGGTAACTTGGAAATATACAGTTTCAACAGTGTCTCGGAAGTCAAAAATGTGTTTCAAATGCCACTATCATGTTTTCCTCGATTATAGGTGTGTGCGCGCAGCCTTCGACATCGCGCCAATAATTAAGGGGCGAGATGTTGTCAGGATTGTCAAAAAATCGATTTTTTAAAAACATTTTCTTGAAGTATGATGTTTCGAAAATACCCCCTGAAAATTTCAAGTCTATCCGATCAATAGTTTCCGGGACAAACGCGCAAACGATAATACCCGGGGAGGCAGACAACTGCTTCGAAGACAACAAATTGATATTTTGGAAGCTTCCACATCGGCAAAAGCCCTATTGTATGGGCCAGGAATTGATGATTCGATGTAAGTAATTTTTTAATTCGTATTTCCATACATAAATCAAATGTAAAATTGGAAAACTCTTTGAGAAACTTTTCAAAATTTTATTACTCAAAAACTATGAACTTTAGCAGAATTTGATAAATAATACTTTCGTTTTAAAATTGCCCAAAATGTTTAAAAACAAATAAGTCATCCCGAAAGACTTCAACTTTTTGGAAAATTCTTTTAACAATTGGCTATAAACAATTGAATGCTCGACTTTTCGGCTAAAAAATTGTGATATTCGGATTCAGCGGATCAAAATACATAGAAAAAGTTTAGCCTCATCCATCGAGCTCAAAATTTTACGAACATATAATACCGTATCCACATAAAAAAAACTTTAAACGCGTTTTTCTCGAAACTATGTTTCTCAAGTCGGTGACCACTATAATTCAATAACCACTCGGCGGATTTTGATGAAATTTGGTGTGCTTATTGACAGCATTAAAAACTAGTCTGTAATCAAAGGATTTTCATTTTTTGTTGCAAATTTCTATTTAAATTTCCATTTTCGAGGCTTTTTGGGATGTTTTCTTCAGAAAAACTACAAAATAAATCGAGATTACAAAAAGGGTGTCTATCATACATATCAGTGACTGCATACAATAATTTTTTTGAAGCGATTAATTTCAAAATGGCGGCTGTGCAGCGTTCATCTCAAAATTGCATTTTTCAAGTTTGCCGGAAACATAACTCATACGATTTTCAACCGATTCACTTGAAATGTTGAATATACATTGAAAAATACATTGTCTATGGAACTACGTAGGATTTTTTTTTCATATTGCATAGTTCACTTGTTACTAACTATCTGACGATTTTTAGGCAAATTTTTAACTTTCCAAAAAATTTGCCCAAAAAATCGCCATGGACGTACGTTGGATTTTTTTTATATTGCATAGTTCATTTGTTATTAACAATTATCTGACGATATTTTAGTCAAATTTTTCACTGTCCAAAAATTTGCCTAAAATATCGTCAGATAATTGTTAATAAGAAATGAACTATGCAAAAGAAAAAAAAATCCTACGTACTTCCATAGACAATGTATTTTTCAAGATATATTCAACATTTCAAGTGAATCGGTTGAAAATAGTCTGAGTTATGTTTGCGGCCAACTTAAAAAGTGCAGTTTTGAGATAAACGCTGTACAGCCGCCATTTTGAAATGAATCGCTTAAAAAAATTATTGTATACAATCACTGATATGTACAATGAACACCCTTTTTTGTAATCTCGATTTATTTTGTAGTTTTCCTAAAAAAAAATCCCCGAGAAGCCTATTTTTTCGTCCTTTAGAATGGCCTAGGTCCTTAAGGGGTTACCCCCACTTGAGATTTTGAAAAAATCGATTTTTTTTATTCCATTTTTTTGAAGTATAAGTATCTGAGCATATGTCCTGAAAATTTCAAGTCGATCTGAACAAAATTGACTGAGATATGAGCGTTGAAAGAGAAACTTTAAACGCGTTTTTCTCAAAATGGCATTTCTGAAGTCGGTGACCAAGATTACTCGAACACTAATGAACCGATCTTCTTGAAATTGTGCAGGCTTATTTAATACATAAAAATGTAGTCTTTAATCGTTCGATTTTTTTTTTCGAAAAAAATGGCCGTTTTTTTTCGTTAAAATCGAACCATTAACTTTGACTGTCCGCCATTTTGTGAAAAATGAATATTTTTTAAAATCCTTCGATTAAAGACTAGTTTATACTTATATTTGACTAAATCCATCCGCATTTTTTTTTCAGATCATCCACTTCGCCGCAATGTTGGTCACCGCAAACCGTGCATATAAAAACATTATTTCATTGACGGCCATTTGCCACTAAACAATGTAATATTTTTCAATAAAAAAATTACTGAAAGTTCTTCAAGATGTGTTCTTTAAGATGGTATATTGATCGATTAAAAAAGTTTTGTAGTTTTCTTTTAAAAAATTCATGAAAAAGGCCTTTTTTGCGCTACAAGTGGGGGTAACGCCTTAAGCAAGCCGAAACGGCAAATTCTTTATTCTTGAAATTCTCATTATTTCGGTTCAAACATCAAGAATCACCGGTCAAAACTTGGCACCCCGGGTATCGAACAATCCCCGTCATTCTATCCTATCCCTACCATCAGTGTCGTCGTCGTCGACGTACGATTTGTGTAGCTGAAGGTTTTGATCGCGGAACGTGCCTCCACAGACGTCACGTTCCACGCGGCTAAAGAGTCCGCAGCAGCGAGGCACGCGACTGACAACGGCGCTCGAGAGAAGAGTCCCCGCCACGAGTGCGACACTCAAGAGGCCCTTACAATAGTCCTTTTTGTCTCGTCTCTTTAGGCCCTGTGTGCGTGTGTGTGTGTGCGCTCATTGAGGATGCGAGAAACGGTAGAGGGGCGAAGAAGCTATCGGATTGCATAATGAAGACTGCCGGGGCGAGAACCCACCAGACTCGACGACTGCTGCACTCTCAGAACTGTAGGATACCACGTCGAATATTACAGGATTTCCGGAGGTAAAGCCCGAATCAACGATGCGTCGACCGGCCCAAAATTTGTATATGAAAGGTATACCGCCGTGAGGAGAAGGGGGGGGGGGGGGGCACTGCTCCGCAACCCTGCCACAAACGTACACGAGTCTCGAGCCTCTTTCGTATTTCTTAAGTGTACGCAAACGAGCCCCCCCCCCCCCTTCCCCCGTTCGCTGTTTCGCCGTACTTTCGCGATCGAGGGCGCTTTTAATCGATGCAACGAACCAATCGATAAACTAGGATAGAGGGCAGACGCGGCGGAATCTTTTCACGGATATTCCACTAATAATTTTAACTCGGGCCTTTCGTTATGATTTACAGGAACACGGACGTGTTCGACTGCACGCGGACGATGCTCGAACGAGATATTGAACGGCCGTCAGGTCCGGGCAACCGCGGCGGTGTATTCGAATGGGCAACGAGGAAACTTGCCCCGCCGAAGAGAGAACGATGCCCGGACGAGCAATGCCGGGGAAAAAAATGCAAGTACGAAACTGTCGGGTATACTATTATAGGTGTGTCGAAACTTTGCCAACAGATTATTCGCAAGGCACATACGCGATTTCATTAAGGGGTTAGGCCACTCTAGAGGCAGAAAAAATAGGCTTTTTGGGGATTTTTTTTTCAGGAAAAGTACAAAATAAATCGAGATTACAAAAAAGGGTGTTTATCGTACATATCAGTGACTGTATACAATAATTTTTTTGAAGCGATTAATTTCAAAATGGCAACTGTGCAGCGTTTATCTCAAAACTGCATTTTTTAAGTTGGCCGGAAACATAACTCGGACATTTTTCAATCGATTCACTTGAAATGGGGAATATACCTTGAAAAATACATTGTCTATGGAAGTACGTAGGATTTTTTTTTATATTGCATAGTTCATTTGTTATTAACAATTGTCTGACGAAATTTTGCACTTTCCAAAAATTTGCCTAAAAAATCGCCAGATAATTGTTGATTACAAATGAACTATGCAATATAAAAACAAAATCCTACGTACTTCCATAGACAATGTATTTACCAAGATATATTCAACATTTCGAGTGAATCGGTTGAAAATTGTCTGAGTTATGTTTCCGGCCAACTTAAAAAATGCAGTTTTGAGATAAAGGCTGCACAGCCGCCATTTTGAAATTAATCGCTTCAAAAACGTTAGTGTATACAGTTACTGATATGTATGATAAACACCCTTTTTTGTAATCTCGATTTATTTTGTAGTTTTTCTGGAAGAAAATCCCCAAAAAGCCTATTTTTCAGCCTCTAGAGTGGCATAAGGCCTTAAGGGGTCTTCTCACTTTGGACGCTAAAAAAGAGGCTATTTTCATGCATTTTTTTGATAGGTTTATATTATAGATATTGATATAAAAGTTGTTGCACTTAATAAATAAACTTTCGAAATGTTTTTTTTTTAATTTTTGTATTTATGTAACCCAAACAAACTTTAAACGTGTTTTTCTCGAAACAACGTTTTTCGACGGCTTGTTGATCAAATCTTCGAAACTACTGAACCGATCCTTATGAAATTTTAACCACATATTCTTTACAACTATAGCTATAACGCATATCAAGGATTTTATTAAATTTTGATATTTACTATTTTTTTTTGTCAAAAACGGTGAAAAGAACGATTTTTTTGTTGTTTTTTCGAAAAATGTTCGCCATTTTGTTATTTTTGCACATATAAAAAATCGAATAATATGCGCTATAGCCGTTAACATACTGAATCTAAAACCGTTTGATTTTTTGTTTCGAATTATCCATCTCCGAGATTTCATCAACAGCGCAGACCTACAATTTTTTTAGGACATTTTTTTAACTACAATTTTCGTATATAAATAGTGACTTGAATGAATTTTTAAAAAAATGTATTTCGAAAGTGTATTTATTAAGTGTAACAACTTTTATAACAATATCTATAATATAAACATATAAAAAATAATGAAAATAGCCTCTTTTTAGAGTCTACAGTGAAAAGACCCCTTAAGGCGGGAAATCAGTTTTACGGTACGTTTTTTGTTGTTGTGATTTTTATAATTTTTTTTTCGGCAAGGAATGAATTAAAGAATTTATTCAAAATTTGGGAATATTTTTAAAGAAATGTTTTAATTTTTTCGAAGCATTTCTTTCGAAAATATGGAACATATAACCTGCCGCTGATCGAAGGTCGCAATCAGAATTTACTGTTTGTGTGCACTCTGGAGGCTACAGTATTAATCGGAAATCAATACGGGTTGAAGACTACTTTAAGAACATGTTTTTCTTCTATGTGAACCTAACGCTGACTGAAAAAATGAAAAATTGCATTTGTTGGAGGTCTTTAAACAGAAGGGTATAATTTTTGCTATTATTGTATAACCTTTTTTGCTATGAGAAAAATATACTTTAAACAATATGATGCCAGATTTAGGTTCATATAGAGCATAATTATATAAAGAAACTAACTGTCACTTTATAAAATTCTAGGTTGGAAACTTTTTGAGCTGGAGCGTACACGAATCGAAAAAAGTCGTTTCGAAAAATATATTGATAATATTGCTACCTTCTACTCGACGAGAATTGTTTTTGAAAAATTCGAAAAAAAAATTCTTTTTTCATTCAAATTTTACAGAAATTTTGCGTGAAATGTTGATTTTTTTTTTGCAAATGCGTGCCGTTCTCTCGCATTTGCATTTTCTTCATTTTAATGACTCTCAAATAGAAATTACACATGTTCCAACTGAAAAAAAAGTTTGAATTTGTTTGCAAATCAAAGTCTACGGGAAGCTAGACTTGCCACAGCTCCGCCATTTTTATGATAAATGAATTTAAGGGGTTACGTGGGTTTTAAAATTTCAAAAATCCATTTTTTAAATTTTATTATCTAATGGTACAATATGTCTAGAAAATTCACCCAAAGTTTGAAGTCAATCGGAGTAAAAGTCTAGGGGAGAGAGCCTTTGGGAATTGCCCCCGTTGGGAAAGACCGGCTGGGAGCCACGCAGGTAATCTCATTTTTCTCAAAACACTATTTTTGAAGTCGCTGGACACGATTTCCCAAAAACTCATGCAGCGATCTTATAAAAATTTTCTTCGGGGTCTCCGGAAACCAGGTCCCACCGGCTGAATTACCCAAATTAAAAAAAAAATATTGTTGAAATGTTGCTCTTTTACATGCTCAACATTTTAAATAAAATAATTTATATATTATATTTTTTTTAAACAGAGTAAATATGTTTTTTTTTGCTTCGAAACCCACTCCCTAAAAAATTGTTCTCCATACTCGAGTATACCATTAAAGTAAACCTATACTTTGATAAATGTAGAATAATGGTAGTAAAAGTAAAAAAATTTCGATGGTAGTCATAAGACAATAGATAGAAAAGAAAGGCAATCTACCTTGTCGGACCGCTTCTTGGTCGGGGTAGTAGATCCGTTCGCTCTACCATTGAGATCGGTCTCGCTGGCCATCCTGTTGAATCGTTGCATGCGTTCGCGGACACTCAATAGTTCGGCCGATCCGGTGCTCGTCGGAGCGGTCGTCGTCGTCGTCGTCGACCCTTCATCCTCCTGCATTGCTCGTAACGAGGCGATTTAGTTCTCATCCACATTTGTACCGTGCATCGGAGAAAACGCGAACGAGGGTAGAAATATCATTGCACGCCTCGCGAGTCATTCGTAATTAAGAAAATGACCGTTTGCTATTAGCGTATCGAAGGAAGCATTTACGTTCGTCGGGAGGGGGGGGGGGGGGGGGCTCGTTTCGAATAGGCCCCAAGGGTCGCGCGATAATTGACGTTACTCGGGGGAGCACTCGCGCGCGCGTGCATTAGCATACACTGGACCGTATTTGCCGAAGAGAAAAAAAAAACAAATAAAAAAAATAAACATGGCTTTTCGCATGCGAGGAAGGTAATCCCCTGGACGGCTCTTCCATCCGTATGTAAATTAAACGGGTCGGATGCTGGAGGGAGTTACACACTGAGAAAAAAAATCATTGATCCTGTGTCATTGGTGTTTTTGAATGAAATTTCGTTGATTCAATTGCAAAATTGTTGGTGCAAATAATCGGATTCATTAGTCCAAACAAAACGTTATTGACTTTAATAACATGATAAAATTGAAAGTTTTTTTTTATTCAAAGGATATATTGTTAGCCGAGAACAATATATTATTGAAAGTATCTAAAAAATTATCGCTAACGAATTATATAGTTTCGAATGTATTTTCTCCAACAAACAAAAAAGCGTGTTTCAATTCATAACATGAATATTGTTGATTCGAGTACACAAGAAAAATTGAATTTCGCTCGCTTGATTCAGATAAAATTTCTATTGAGTAAATCTGTTATTTTATTTTTTTCACCATATCCGATATTGATTTCCAAGTACATTATTCGTTAAAATATTAATATTTTATTTTGATTGAAAAATATTAAGCAAATGTCTGAGTTGGTTAAAAAAATATGCGAAAATAAAATTTGTTTCTTGCGCTTTTGGTTGAAAAAATTCAACCGAATCATGGCCGAGCGCCACCGAAATTATAGGTGTGAGGAAACCCGTAGTTCTCGGAGTAACCGCTAGAAGCCGCACGCGCGCTCGTTTCTCGTAAGCGTAGCGCGAACCGAAAATCTACTTAAACGCCGGAGAAACTCTAAAGAGTATCGCTTCTTGGCCTGTGGCTAAGATCAAAGTGTAGTATCTGTTCTTATCAGTTGAATATCTGATATTCTCTCCATGGATATTCCATTGGATATCTGATATTCTCTCCACTATTATCGTGGATGATCATTCCAATGCTCACTTTTTATTTAAGATTTAAAACAAATTGAAAAACTTACGTCTCATGGCATATTCGTTTCGATGCAGTAAAGGAATAACTCATTCTATTGATTATATTTTTGTTCGAAATAAAAAATGTTGTAGCAACCGCTTAATTATTTCATCCATACATCTACGGATTGTATACAGAATGATTTCAATAAAATATAATTTTATTTGAAGGATAATGTAGATATTCAGAGAACAGAAGAGATTTTCAAATAAAATAACATGTTATTTGAATCAATCACATTTTCCGATATTTTATAGTATTGTAACAATCTCATATATCGGTGGCACTCCGCGATCAGACATTTATTTGAATCAACTGATATATTTTTTGGATTCAATTGGTTTTTTTTTCTCGGTGTATGAGGGGCTATGGAGCAACGAGAGTACGCACATCGAGAACTCACCTTGATGACGGGCTCGTGGCCGTTTCTGTTTCGATCGGCAACGAGGTTTTCCTTGTTGTCGAATCTCAGCTTGTCCTGGCTCTTGCGTCGCGGTGGAACCGGTGGTGACGAAAGGGCCCCACCGACGGCGCATCCCGCGCCCGACTCGGATCTCGCCTCTTGGACATTCGGCCAGCTGCTCGTATCTGCGGAGTCGCGGGTACGATCGAGGCGTCGATTCCGGGGCGATGTGGGCGATGTGGGCGAATCGGGCACGTGATCGGAGGAGGGACTCTGGGGTGCTGGCGGTGGTGGCCTGTAAGGGGGAGGGTCGCGCAACGGCGAGGTCGGAGCTGACAGATCCGGTGAGACGAGCGCTGATTCTTGGCCAGGATTCACGAAGGCTGGGATCTCGTCGTCAATATCGTCTCGATATTCCCTCTTCAGAACCAAATATTTTTCTCCCTGAATTTGAAAAAAAAAAAACGAAAAGGGGGCAAAAGTAAGAGCAAGTTGCCGAAAAAGTCGCGCAGAGGTGAAACATGCAGTTACTCGGCATTTCAACTATTTGATATCTCTTTCCGATAGTAGGTAATTGATTTTGACGCATTGCCAGAGGAAAAAGCCGTAGGGAGCTTTGGAGACGAGTTGTTCGAGGTAGAAAGGGAATTGCGGCGAGCGTAACGGTATGGGAAAGTGATCGTGCTGAAGTTTGCATCGGTGGAATGCAACGAAGATTCTTCGTGATTTTCTTCATCTCGGTATTTTTATTACTTTCTGAAAACGTTTTTTCGCAGGTTTTCGTGTTAGGTTTTGAAAAAGGATACTCGAAAATATTTCAGTGATTTTCGTAGTGCAGAGTGTCGAAAAGTAAACGGCAATGCGGAGAAAATACGTTTTCGTTGCAGTCCAACGATGCAAACTTCAATACCATGGGAAGTGGCGAGGCTGGAAGCGGCGAGTCGCGAGAGATCACTTCTCTCTTCAACGAACCCAAGCAAACCCAAATAAACAGAGTGAGACGCGCTTCCGACGTTTGCCTTTTACTCCGGTAAAATGCCTCTGGTATACTAGAAATGTATGGTGTTCTCAAGGCCTTAGGCCACAGTAACGGGTATAAAGGCATGTGCGAATTTAACAATTTATTTTTGTATGAAAAAGTGATTCACTCATAAAATAAATTACACATCTATTTAGTACGAATATCAAGCTGTTCAATGCATATATTTTTTTTCGCTGTACAAAATGGCCGACTACTCGAAACTTCTCGAAACAGCTTTTTTCCAATTGGCGTGACAAATAACTTCGATAATTTTCACTCGATTTACTTCAAATTTAAAAGTTATGTTTTAATTGTATTTCGCAGAGAAGTACGTTCGGAATTTCTGATTAATCGAAAACTTTTCATTTTATGAGCAGTTATAACGAAATTTTTCACTGAAAATTCATTTATTAAGTTCATATACCTATAACTTTTGAATAAAACAATATTTTTTAAATTCCGTACGTACTTCTCTATGTATTCTAATGTAGATTGACGAGAATTTTCGTTTTTTGTTCTAGGTAAAAAATTGTGGATGCTAAATGTCACGCCGCGGGGCGCAAAAAAAAAGATAACAAAAGAAAATATTAGTAATCGGCCATTTTGTACATCGAAAAAAAAGATATATTTTCTAACAGCTTGATATTCATACTAAATAGATGTGTAATTAATTTTATGAGTGAACCACTTTTTTATACGAAAAAAATGGTTAAATTCGCACATGATTTTATACCCGTTACTGTGGCCTAAGGCCTTAACCATATTTTAACTATATTTTATGGTTCGCTGAGGGGACAATAATATTTTGTAGCCAATCTTACAAACATACGTTTATTCTTCAATGCTATATAATATAGTAGGTTTTCATAAAATGGATATTCCCTGGTACTACCAAAAATGTACTTCCCTTGAAATACATGCACATTGATAAAAAATGTTGCCCGATTGGCGACGATGTTTATAGTGATCGGTACCATATTATAAGATACGACCAAGGTACAAGGCATTGAACTACTAAATGCATAGACTATTTCATAAATCCAAAATAAAATAAAACACGCAATTGACAGTTCTACCTCGATGATTTTTTAAAATTATAATTCGCTATTCCCTGACCCCCTTGGGATGATTTATTTCGAAGAAAATATTTCGCCTAATTGGAATCGAACCTAGAACCTAATTGCCTATCCTACGCACGCTGCCACTACGCTACCGAGTACTTTTCGCATCTTGAGCACAGATATGGCATAAGAGACAAAAGTAATTCCGGCTGTGCGTCCAAATACATGTTACCTGCGATTTAGGTGAAATTTTGTACAGATCTTTTTTTTTAATACAAGTCACTGTTTCAATGAATTTTTGACGCTTCGCAATAGTTTTGTACCATATAATAATGATGTATAGTATATTATACGATACGACCTGCTAAATGCATAGTAATGTGTGTCCTACAAGAACGGAAGGTGAACTACAAGGAGTGTTGAACTGATATCCTATTTTTGCAATGCAACAAACATACTATGTAACAGTTTGTGAGACATGCGTAGTTCTTAAAATGATTAAGGGGAGATGGTCGAGGTCGAGAATTTAAAAGCTATGAACATTCCGTCGACCGTAGAAGACCTACATTATGGGCCTGGTATCGACGATTCCATGTAAGTTGACAAATTTCATGATTTATTCATTCCCAAATTTTCAAACGCGTTTTTCTCAGAACCACGTTTTTCAAATCGGTACCCAAAATTTCTCGAAAACCAATGAACCGATTGCCTTGAGGTTTTTTGTGGTTATTCTATACACCATTATCTAGTACTTGTCATAGGATTTTTTTTCCGTTACTTAGTTTTTGTTTTAAGGCAAAATAATAACTAATTTTTGGCCCAAAAATCACTATTTATGTTCAAACGTCCGCCATTTTGTCATAAATCGATATTTTCAAAATCGGCTATGACAAGTACTAGATTAAAGTATCTAATTTAATTATCTTTTTGGTTTTTTTTTCAGATGATTTTTGAAGAAACGCCAGTGCGTACCGTATACGTAGATTTTTTTACGACGCTCCAAGGATCGTACAATATCCATGTATGTTTTTGATATTTTTAAATAAAGAAAATTAAACACATTATTGTATATATATACTTTTAGATAATTAAAACCCCAATCCGAAATTTCAAATAGTTTTCCTTGAAAAATTCACAAAAATGACCTTTTTTCCGGCTCCTAGGCGTGTATCTCCCCTTAAGGTATAACGAGCGCGCGCTTATGATTTCTGCAGATTTTGTTCAAATTTTAACCAGACATTGTTCAATCATTATGCATGTTTGAGTGAAGTTTCAGATCAGTCGACCATTTAAATTGGAAGATAATGGGTTTTTAAATTGCAACATTTAACACTGCAAAGTCTGCATTGAAATTTAGACAGAATAATTTTCCGTAAAAAATATTCGTCCCCTATAATAAGACATATAGCTAAACCGCATCGTTTCACGTATCCAATGACGTAAGTTTGCGCGGCATATTTAAAATATTACCGGAACACAAATTTTTATTTGGGAGTAATTTTTAATCGAACAAAGTTTTTCATTAGTTATGAATTAACCAACACTTTCATTTGTTAATGAAGATAACATAAACAATATAAAATATTTATATTGATAACGCAAATGTTTTTTTTATGATGAAAGTTTTTTACTTTAGGAACACGATCATTTTTTTTTCGAAATATTGAACAATACTGTTCTGCGGTGTTGCCATATGTCTCCTTATTATAGGGGACAAATATTTTAACGGAGAATTATTCTGTCTTTACTGAAATTTTTAAGCAAAACTGAATAGTAAAGGCAATCCAAACTTTTATCACTCTTCCCCTAACTAGCTTGCTATCTAAACATAATTTTTTTTCAAAATTTATAAACCCAATGGTACGACGAATTATGTGACCTGACGTTCGGTCAATGCAGACCCTGCAGTGTTAAAAGTTGCAATTTTAAAACCCATTAACCCCCAAACTAAGTAGTCGATTGTTCTGAAATTTCACTCAAACATGCATCATGATATGAACAATGTCTGGTTAAAATGTGAACAAAATCTATAGAAATCAAGAGCGTGCGCTCGTTCTACCTTAAGCTGCGGTTGCTCGAACTGCAAAGGATTTACGTCTTCGCTATAAGTAAATTTTACTAAATTTTTTTTCGGATAGTCACTTTTTATAAGGCCTTCTAACAAATTATACTCGAAAAACCTTAATTGAAAACAAAATTCGGTCGAAATTTAATTGAAACCTTAATTGAAAACAAAATCGAAAACAAAACTCTACACTGAAAACAAAATTCGTTCATTCATCCAAAATTCAGTTGGTTTAACAAAATTGTATCTTTAAATACGTTCAACTTGATTTTTGATTGGCATAACAAAATTAGCATACATTTAAACTATCTGCTTATTTAGCGTGTCTGAGCAACTGTTAGAACAACAAAATTTCGAGACAACAAAATGCATTTTGCATGTTCAACGATTCTTTTTTCTCAGTGTATGAATTGTACAAACTTGAAAAGAATAGTAGAAGTTTGACTGAACCAAACATATTGTCTATCTATATTGTCAATTCGGGTGTACTTCCGAAAAGCCCTCACCTCCAAATAATTTAGAACTTCGTGATCTTATGTATTTTGACTCGCTGATCACGAATATGATAGTGAAAATACCCGCAAATTTTATTTTCAAAGTCTAAACTAAAAAAAACCAACATTTTTTTGTAGTTTTTCTCTTTTTTTTCAAAAAATATCGATCTTAGAGAAAAATGTCTTCCACGAAAGTTGTAGCCCATTAAAAGACTGATATTTTATGTTCTATATAGGTTTCATCTAAAACCATTATTTTCCAAGAAAAATGGGATGATACTCTAATAAGTATGTTTTGCTAAACTCTGTTAGTTTCGATGTTATCTACTTAAGCACTTTACCCCGGGGAGGTTACAGTTTAGTCTTTAAAGTGCATATTTTTTTAGCTTTTTTGCATTCTATTCTTTTTTTTTCTTTTTTTTTTTGTATTTTGGCCTATTTTTTATACTTTATTCTACTTTTTGCTTTTTTGTGTTTTTTATGTTGGTCTTTTTTGTATGTTATGTTGTTTTCTGTAATTTTTTGTGATTTAAGTGTTATATAGGGAAATATTGAAGGTTAAGCAATATAAAAACGAAAAACTTATGTGGCTTTGACGGGATAGCAAATTTTAAGATCGGCGATAAATTGTGTGATAGGATGGGTATTACGTGGGTATATACACATGCCCCAGTGTTCTACGCACCCCACGATTCCACGCACCCATCCAAGGTATTTGTACGCCGATTTTGTTATAGCACTGAACCATATCTATATTGTCAAGTCTTTTACAATAGTGAATAATCGTTTCAGGGATGATAGATGGTCAAACACGCCACCGAAATCGCTTCTCGGTATACTTTTCGCTTAAAGTCGTGTTAACGATATTATGATTGCGGTGTCAATAAACCATAACGAATTTTACTATCATAACCATTTAGCATGGGCGTTTTTCGTAAATACCATGGACTTTACCCTCAGTGTAAATTGAATTTTTCCAGAGTCGTTCGACTTTCAGTCGGCTCTTTGGAAATTCATTTGGCGTTATAATCGTTGACGGTGAATTCATCGATCGTACGAAGGATCAGCTGTGCGGCGCGCGAGCAACGCCGAGGCTTCCGCGATCGTACCGTCACCGGTGAGCTACTTGAGGGGAGGGGGTATCGCGGGAGATAGCGCTCGGTGGGATACTCTCGCGCGTTCGCTCGGCGACGTCGCCGCATCGAAAGATCCGGCAACGTCGGAGCGAGAGCAACAAGTCGTTCCCTCGGATGCTCGTCCCAACTGTCAGAGTGCAAGAGAGAGAGAGAAAAAGCGAGCGGGGGGGGGAGTACTCTCGTGTACAAGGGGAGGGGGGCAAAGTTGGCGCGATTTCTCCAGCCAGCTGCTGAAACCTCCACCAAGCCGTATACACGTCAATCGTACTTTACTCACCTCCTCGTTCTTTATCGATGCCAGAATATTGACGTACTCTTTGAAATTATTTCGCGCCTCGACTGAAATGAACAAAGAATGAAAAAAGAAACAATATACAGCTGTCGTCGTTGAGATTTGACGTTTGGTCGCGCGCAACTTCGGGCGGTATATTGTGACGCGTAGGGTCACCAAAGTCCTCGGCAAGGTGTACGAAAGCGGAGAGTACGAGCGAGAGAGAGAGAGCGAGGCACACGGATGTGTGTAAAGTTTGCGACGAGTCGCGAGAGCACTGGCACGAGGATCGATCGAGAGTCGCACAAGCGATGCACCAACGGAAGAGGGGAAAATGTCGCGACCTACCTCGAGTCTCGGGATCCGTCAGAAAACGCTTAAAATGTTTAACGAGGTCACGATTTCGCGCTGTTCCACCGTTATCCAACAAATACTGGCGTATCTCCTGGAGAGACAGTTGACTGGGCGTCGCCATATTGCCAGAACTGATACGACCGTCGCGACGGCGCGAGGCCTGCGGCCGGCTCGACACCTCTCTCGATCCACCGTCGGCAAGCTAGATCCCCCGAATATCGACTTATCCGTACGAGAGCACTCGGCTTCCCGAGGTAGGAAGTCTCTCTCCGGACAATATACTCCTGTCGTCGCGCTATTTTCAATCCTCGTGTTTTTTTCCACGTTCATTCTTGTAAATAATAATAATCTTTCGTTTTTTTCGTAATACGCTCATCCCGCGGTATCCTCGGACTCGTAGAGGCCGATATATCGTTGGGTTTCGATGTTTTATTCAGTCGACGATCCGTTGATGCGGGACAACGGATATAACCCTCGCGGTACATACGAATACAGGCACTCGTTAAAAACCTTTTACGAGAGCTATGTATTCCGCATGGCGTGTCTGGAAAAATCGAATTAATCGTTCCGCGCTGCGCCAGTCTCGTTCGAGTCCCACCGACGCCCCTGCCCCCGTACGGCTCACTCGACAGTCGATATCCGGCGAGCGAATATACACGTATATACGAGCACACGGGCTATCGAACGAGATATCCCTGTTTTCGCGAGCCCCGCAAGAGCACCAACTAACAGATTTACTCGGATCTGAACCGAAGGCACTAATACGCCCGACACGTCGAACCCTGTCCGAGCCACTTTGGCTTGAGTGCGCTTTGTATTAATACCTTTACCCGTCGCTCTTATTCTATTCGACGTTCCAATAAATGACACGTCAAAACTGTGGGCGTCGAGCGGCCATCGCTCAATTTCTCACGCCTCGACATATCGACACATACGCGGCGTTCAACTTTTGCCCTTGAACCATTACCTCACGACAGTTTATCAGTGCGGTCGAACAAAAGACCGTCTCTGGTAAATACGCAACAGGAAACTCTTATCTCGTTCGGGCTCAATTGCGAAAGGGATATGGGACATTTTCAAATTGCCAGCTTCGAATGACAATTATTAAATATGAATGCAGTTTTCATTGTGTTCCGTGCAATGTATATCGCGTGAGATAACAAATTGGAGAAAACAAAGCACATCCGATCTGCGACGGAGCATTATTTTCAAGCGATGACGTGAAGTAGCGTTAAGGAGAGACATACACCTAGATGGTCGAGGTAAGTTGACAAATTTCATGATTTATTCATTCGCGAATTTTCAAACGCGTTTTTCTCAAAACAACGTTTTTCAAATCGGTATCCAAAATTTCTCGAAAACCAATGAACCGATTGCATTGAGGTTTTTTGTGGTTATTCTATACACCATTATCTAGTACTTGTCATAGGATTTTTTTTCCGTTACTTAGTTTTTGTTTTATAGGCAAAATAGTAACTAATTTTTGGCCCAAAAATCACTATTTATGTTCAAACGTCCGCCATTTTGTCATAAATCGATATTTTCAAAATCGACTGTGACAAGTACTAGATTATAGTATCTGATTTAATCATCTTTTTGGTTTCTTTTTCAGATGATTTTTGAAGAAACTCCAGTGGGTACCGTATGCGCAGATTTTTTTTCGACGCTCCAAGGATCATACAATATCCTTGTATATTTTTGATTTTTTTAAATAAAGAAAATTAAACTTATTTTTGAATGTATTTACTTTTAGATAATTAAAACGCCAATCCGAAATTTCAAATAGTTTTCCTTGAAAAAATTCACAAAAATGACCCTTTTTCGGCTCCTTGGTGTAGATCTCCCCTTAAAGCTACTTCTTTGTGGTTCACCGAGAAATGAGACAGTCTTTTGGGATTTTTTTTCGCGTAAAAAGCAGGGAAAATAAGACTTAAAATAAGGGAGGGTGTATTTTACGTGTTGACGTATGAAGGGTGTCTCAATGTAACCTGATATTTTAAATTGCGCGCCATTTCGTGGCGAACATAGAGCACTAATCTTTGACAACTGGCGTCAGGAAGTATTGAGGTTCAGTCGTGGAGAATTACACGATCGAGCAACGCATAGAAATTGTGAAAATTTCACTACAGAAATGGTGGACATTTTGCAAAAACGGTTCGAAAAGTTTGCACGTCGTGTTATCTCGCGCCGCGGCCATGTGAATTGGCCACCAAGATCGTGCGATTTGACGCCATTGGACTTCTTTCTTTGGGCTTTTCTGGAAGGATATTGAATGACGATGATCCACAGATCATTCCGGAGCTCAAGAAAGCAATTGGACGTGCCATTAATGAAATTAGTCCATAATTATGTGTTATAATTGCGCAGTGGAGGTTATGAGTGAAACACATAACCTCCTTGTTTGTACCTCATTTTGAAATAAAAATATTTGTATTTTTCAAACAAATAATACGTTTTATTAATACCTTAAAATGTCACGTCATTTTGAGACACTATACAAGTGAGAATAAAAAATGTATGAAAACTTTTTAATAAAATGGCGGCTCACTCGTAGCTACACCAAATGGCACCTGGAGAATACATACAGGACTCCAAACTCGGCATTTCAAATCGTCCCCAAAATTGCGAATTTTGAGGATGGCGGCGCTGACGTTTTTCAAAAGTACTATTCTATATACTTATTTCGTCTGTATATAAAATATCGGTTCCGTTTGTAAGACAGATGACTAACCTATCTAACCTACATTAACCCTTCGAGGGCACACTGGATCGTTTTGATCCAGTGTAAAAGTAGTTGTAAGTACGTATGCCCTACTTTGAACGAACGTTTTGGCATTCAATTTTCGTTTTCGTCAAAAAAATAAATTTAGGGCCATAAAACATGGATAATTTACTACAAAAAACGTCTCCACAAAAAATGCATATTTACCGGAATACAAAGTTTTGAAAAACGCCTTGGGTCAGATTGACCCAAGATGCACTTATAGGTTGGCGGCGGAGGTGTGCACTCGAAGGGTTAAGTATCAGTGTTATAACAACATTTAAGATTAAGTGATACGATGATTGGTACTACAGTACATTGGAATGCAGTGTTGATGAAGCAATATCATGCTTTAGTGACTGCACGCAGATGCGTGGTTTTCATATTGCCATTTTTTTTCGTACTCGCACGTAATTTATCGGAGTACAGAAACGAGTATGTTGGAAGAACATCTTGCGACACAAACGACACCTTTTCTAAATAAACATAACATTTTACTAAGATAAGATTGATTTATAATATAGTTTGCTTCTTCATCTACAACTCTGCAGGTAGTAAAATGTTATCTACATCGCAAGCGAAAGATATCGCGCAACGGATATGGATAACTTTTTGGTTGTCCAAAAAGATACCTTTTTGTATCACAAAACGTATCACTTATGTCCGCTTGGCAGATAACTTAATTGCGCCCGATAGTTAACTATACGACAACTTTTAATGGTTAATAAACTGTCAACGAAATGTTGATTCTTATCGGTTGTTGGTACGTTTGCGTAAAGTTATCAAAACGATGTATCCGAAGGATATCGTCTTAAAGGCACGAAAATGCCAAGATACCATTGCTATCTAATAGGCGTCTGAATAAGGTTGACGAAACGACATCTAAACGTAATCGAAAAGTACTATGGAAAGGATATCTATTTATTGGCGACTATTAATGTAGACTATTAATAAGGTACTTTTCATAAAGAAATGAATAGGGTATATATATTTACTTATGTTTACTTACTCACAATAGTTACTTATAAGTGTGTGTGTGTGTATATATATATATACTTATATACACACTTATTAATAGTCTTCAATATTTAATATAGCTCAATATTGCCCATTCTTTAGATTATTATTTAATGAGCAGATATAATACCATTTTTTTCTACTTTCAGTATGAATGGGTTAAGGTCTATTAAATATTCTAGACTGTTAATTATTTAATTTTTTATAATAAAGATATTGTTATGTCGGTTTCAAAGTGGGCTACTTCATTATAAGTAAAACATTACATAGTCCATTATAAGTGACATATAATTTAATATTATTCAAAGAGTACAGTTATTATTGATATTCTCCCCCGTTACGATCGCGCTTTTTCGCACTTGCAATATTTGCCACTTTTATACGGCTCCTCCTACGGCGAAGCTATTTAGCAATACGAGCTTCCACGTCCTTCAAACTTGTCTCACACTTTACAAAATATTGTAAGTAGAAAAAAAAGTGTACTTCAATTTTCAAGTCCACTGCAAGAAAAAACGCCTGCTCCAAACAATCTCTTGAAATATCTTAAAAGCAAACGCACGCTTTGAGAATAGAAAGGAAGTAAATTAAATAACTACATGTATTATATACCTATATTTGGGATGCAGCTATTTTTCAATGTTTCTGCAATGCTAATCGAGAGTAAAAAGTGTCTTCGCTCGTGGCTCGCGTGAAAGATATTTAGCAAAATGACGAGCAAATTATATAAAATTTGGATTCGTGGTAAAATTGCTCGTACGGAAGTAATGTTGTTCAAATTATTTTACAGTAATACAAATCGTGGAAAAGTCAAGCAAGCAAAAGCAAGCGCTGTCAAACGCAATAAAACCATGTCTGCGGATAATATAATGGACAATCCTTATCTAGGATCGGACGAGGCTATTTACGGCACGTGAATGTTAGCAATATTGGTGACGAAGCGCACTTCGCAGTTTAGGATTGAAGATTGATTCGATAGGCGTCTCAACGAGTTTGTAAATCGAGAATTTACAAAGATCCTCATGTCTCCAATGGAATTCTTTGAGACCACCCCCAAGAAGAATTCAAAATATATCCAGCCGTAACGCGGATAAGAGCAAGAATTTTTTGTTTCTTTTGAAATCTACGTGCATCAATAAACTTGAGTACAATTGCGATATTTCAGTTTTTCAGGCGATACTTTTTTGCCGATATCGCTTAAGGGAATTCACTATTTTGTCATGGGGCTTCACATGCACCGTTTCCTATGGTTTGTTGTAGCGGTCATTACGCATTCCTTTCTCACTTTAATAAGGAGAATTCACGCGTTTCTATGGAAAGTGTAAAAAAAGAATATTGTACTTCCTCGAAATGTCAAATCTACACTCGAAGTAAAGTACCAGCACCAACCAATCCCTTGGATAACTTAAAAAGCAAAGGTAAGCTTTCAGAATAAAAAGTGTATATATATATATATATATATATATAAACTTAAAGGAGAAGAAAGAAAAACAGAATAAAAGGCATACATACTCACGTATATATAAGTTAACACCTTAATTTTTTTTCAACTAATTATGGTTGAACATAATTTTTTGGCGGTAATATGGAATTTAATGGCACACTATATTCGCACTATAAGTACGCGCGTCAGCGAGAATATAACAGTCATCCGCTGGGTGTCATCTTTAGGACAACAATTGGATGCCTTTTTACTATTTTCCGCCAATACTAGATATCTTAAAAGAGAGCATATTACCGATATTTGAAAGCTGTCATGAAAAATACGTCTATGTGAATCTTCTTTACGACATTCTTTGGACAACGTTGAAATAGATACAATAGATAACATCAAATAGATCACTTTTTGGTACCTTGAAAAAAGTCATCAATTGGATAATGTTTTGTGTTACCTTTTAGACATCTGTTTTCATCGCCGAAAGATAACTTCACGGCAGCATTAAGCGGGATGTCATTTGAAAGATGTCGAATAGTTATCTTATGGTCATGTCTTAAAGATAACCTGATAACGGTAACTTTTCGATGTCAAGTGGACAGCTGTGCTACCTGGGTCGTGTCCAACGCTCTCGTAAATTTTGAATGCTAGCCGTCCAGAAATATTTAGGTCTTGCATTGAAAAATTCTTCAGGGGTATTTTAAAGATCCGTTTGATTGTCAAATTGTTTATCACGTAAATAGTTTTTCAAAGCTCGAAACAAGTGATAATGTGAGGGGGCCAAGTCCGGTGAGTATGGTGAATGTGGTAGTACTTCCCATTCTAATTCTGAAATAGCTTTTTGGGTCATTTAAGCTATTACACGTGGGGTCGAGCGTTGTCTTGAAGAAATCCAACTTGTCGACGTTTACGAAGTTTTTGGTTAATCATTTCAGACAGCTTCTGTAATTGTGTAGAGAAGATCTCGGTGCTAATTGTGGTGTTAGGCGGAAGGCGCTCATGATACAACAGGCCCTCGAAATCCCACCAACAACAAAGTAAAACTTTTCTCTCTTCACGGGGTGGTTTAGAAGTTGGTTCTGGTTTTTCCTCTTGAGCTAGCCATTGGCGCTTTCGTGTTCGATTAACGTATAACACCCAGCTTTCATCTTCGGTGACTAGTTTCTTCAGCGAATCCTTTCTGTCCGAACGAAGCAACAATGAAAGGCGAATAGAAACGCGTGTCGCCTTGTTCGACACATTGAGACCATGGGATATCCGAGATGATATCTTTTCTATATCCAAGCTCTTTCAAACGTTCGAGGATCGTGGGGTGACTACAGCCGAGTTTGTTTGCTAACTCTCGTGATAGGGCATTTGGTTTCATTCGTAGAAGAGATCGCAATGCTTCGTCGACAACAACAGCTTATCTGCTGGACCTAGGTTTGTCTTCAAAGAATACTTCGCCAGAGCGGAAACGTTCAAACCAACGGGATACTGTTGAATGATGAACCACGTTACAGTTGAACACACTACACATATTAATAGCAGCAGATCTTGCACAACGTCCTTGTAGAAATTCGTAACAGGCGATCACTCGAAGAGGTCTTTGATCGATATTCACTAATACTGTCTTATCACAACGAACGAGCGCCTTATATACCCTTCGACGTGGAAGTTCCTAGAACGATCTAACGATTTCTACTCTCGAATGTTCTCGAACTGCTTTGCTAGAAAAAATATTTAACCGAGCACTTTAGTTTCACAAGATATTGGTACCAACCTAACATTACAAAACTTGAGCCTGCAGATATGACAAAATTTCTAAAGAAGCTCCCTTTTTTGCTTTCGAAGTGGATTTTCTTTTATAATTCTCATGTGGGCATTTTGATAATACCCAATAAAGTCGTTCAAAGTAGTAGACTGTCACGACCGGTCTGTTGTGAGGTTAGTACCTCGTCCGATCGCTTTCACCTGGTCGACCGATATATTACTATAAATATATACAGGGTATACCTCAACTACTAGTTTTTCGTTCGTGAGCATATAGGGTGTCTGTTTCCGTGCAAAACGCTTTTCTTAATGTCGCGCGACAAAAATTGGCCGAGATTTTCACGAGTAAAGTCCGACGCTGAGTACACTGAGAAAAAAAATCATCGATGCAATATCATTGGTGTTATTGAATGAAATTTCGTTGATTCAATTGTAAAAAGGTTGGTGTGAATAATCGGATTTATTAGTCCAAACAAAACGCTATTGACTTTAATAACATATTAAATTGAAAGTTTTTATTTATTTAAAAGATATATTGTTAGCCGAGAACAATATATCATTGAAACTATCTAAAAAATTATCGCGAACAAATTATATAGTATTGAATGCCTTTTCTGCAACGAACACAAAAAGCGTTTCAATTTGTAACATGAATATTGTTGATTCGAGTATACAAGAAAAATGGAATTTCGCTCGTTTGATTCAGATAAAATTTCTATTGAGTAAATGTGTTATTTAATTTTTGTCACCATATCCGATATTGATTTCCAAGTTAATATTTTAATTAATATTTAATATTTATTAAATATTTTTATTAATATTTATTATTAACGAAGTTAATATTTTAATAAAATATTAACTTCGTTAAAGTTTTAATATTTTATTTTGATTAAAAAATATTAAGCAGAAATTATAGGTGTATAATTATTGTATTATAGGTAAATATTAAGCAGAAATTATAGGTGTGAGGAAACCCGTAGTTCTCGGAGTAACCGCTAGAAGCCGCACACGCGCTCGTTTCTCGTAAGCGTAGAGCGAACCGAAAATCTACTTAAACGCCGGAGAAACTCTAAAGAGTATCGCTTCTTGGCCTGTGGCTAAGATCAAAGTGTAGTATCTGTTCTTATCAGTTGAATATCTAATATTCTCTCCATGGATATTCCATTGGATATCTGATATTCTCTCCACTATTATCGTGGATGATCATTCTAATGCTGACTTTTTATTTAAGATTTAAAACAAACTGAAAAACTTACGTTCCATGGCATATTCGTTTCGATGTAGTAAAGAAATAATTAATTCTATTGATTATATTTTTGTACGAAATAAAAAATGTAGCAACCGCTTAATTATTTCATCCAATACATCTACGGACTGTATATAGAATGATTTCAATAAAATATCATTTTATTGGAAGGATAATGTAGATATTCAGAGAACAGGAGAGCTTTCTCAAATAAAATAATATGTTATTTAAATCAATCACATTTTCCAATATTTTCATAGTATTGTAACAATCTCATATATCGGTGGCACTCCGCAGCAGCACATTTATCTGGATCAACCAATATATTTTTTTTGATTCAATTGTTGTTTTCTTCTCAGTACAGGTGCAACGCCTGAAGTAATAATAGCACGGACACCGAGAGCGGGAAAACGAGAGATTCCTCCTCTCGGTGGCAAAGATCGTTACGCACGCGTAGGAGTGACGACGGGGTTCTAGAAAGAAAAGTCCGCGAGAAGCAGAGAGTGTACAAAGGCCGCGTGGCTTTGGAGGTACGCCCTTGGGTGCATCCGCGCATCCGAGCGATATCATCTACCCGTGTTTCCTCGGCGTGTTATGTTTATGCACTATGCCGAACATACTCTCCTCCTGTTGAAGAGATCTCGCGTGTGCGTGCCCGCCGCTTATTATTGTGCGTGCAACTTGGCGGTGGTGGCGGTATAGAGGGAGAGAGAGAGGCAAAAGTGTGCGCGACACCAGAACGGCCGACGGTGCCTCGCGGCTTTATCGTAAATTTCTACGACTGGTCCCATCTGAAGAGACGCATCTCCGAAAGGTCCGCATTGCGGGAGCGCGACCGGAACTTGCCGAAAATTCTCAAGAAGACGCGAACGTGCACAAATTGTTTCCACGTTGTGTCTCGTCGAGGTATCCTTTGTGCAGCATAGGGGGCTGGGGTGGTACGTTCTCGAGAGACAGCTCTTTCGTTTAGGTAGAACGAGCACGCGCTCTTGATTTCTATAGATTTCGTTCAAATTTTAATATAAAACCGCAAGACAAACTTTTATTATGAAGTAATTTTTAATCGAACAAAGGTTTTAATTAGTTACGAATTAACCGATACTTTTATTTGTTAATGAAAATAGCACAAACAATATAAAATATCAATATTTATAACGCAAATATCTCTTTTTATGATCAAAGTTTTTTACTTTAGGGACACGATAATTTTTTTTCTCGAAATATTGAACGATGCTGTTCTGCGGTGTTGCCATATGTCTTCTGATTATAGGGAACAAGTATTTTTTAAGGATAATTATTCTTTCGATACTGAACGTTTTTAGCAAAACTGAATAGTAAAGGCAATCGAAACTTTTTTCACCCTTTCCGTAACTAGTTTGCTATCTGAACATAAATTTTATTCAAAATTTATAAGCACAATAGAATGGTACGACGAATTATGTGGCCTGACTTTCGGTCAATGCAGACCCTGCAGTGTCAAAAGTTGCAATTTTACAAGCCATTATCTTTCAGTCTAAATGGTCGACTGTTCTGCAATTTCACTCAAACATGCATGATCGTATGAACAATGCCTGGTTAAAATTAGAACGAAATCTATAGAAATCAAGAGCGCGCGCTCGATCTACCTTAAGGCGGGATACGCATTTACGACGATCAAAAAATCGATTTCTTTTTTCTTAAAAAAAAATGTAAAAGAAATTTTTTTAAATCTGGTCGAATCTACTCGAAATTTGGTATTTGTGCTTCTTGACATAATTAATGGAACACGTATTTCAGCATTTTTTTTAATTCAACCCCTGAGGGGAGAAAAAGGATGGCAAAGTTTGTATGTAAAATACAACAAAATCTGGTCAGAGGATTTACTTGAAACTTAGTATTAAAACTCTTCAACACAATTAATAACATACGTATTTTAGCGTTTTTCGAAATTCAACCCCTGAACGAAAGGGGCGGGGGCAAACATTGTACAGAAAATAAAAAAAAACTGGTCAAATTGACTTGAAACGTTGTATTTCTACTCCTATACCCAATCAATGAAATTTCAGCGTTTTTGGAAATTCAATCCTTAACGGGGAAAGGGGGTAGGAAAGTTTGTATAGTAAAAGAAAGATCTGTTCAGATTTACTTGAAACTTAGTAATAATGCTCTCCAACACAATTCTACGTGTTCCTTAATGAAATATTTCATAAGCACATTTCATTAAGGAGCATCCAACACAAGTCTACGCGTGCGAAGCCGCGGGCGGAAAGCTAGTTGATAATATCGCTACCTTCTACTTAGGAATTCTTCTGAAAAATTAGGGGAAAAACGACTTTTTAAATCCAAATTTAACTGAAACTTTGCGTAAAATTTTGATTTTTTGTCTCCATTTTTTGTCTCCACATTCTCTTAAATTTGGATTTACTTAATTTCAATCCCTGTCAAATAAAAACTACCCAAGTTCTAACTGAAAAAGTGATTTTTTGCCATTTCGATGATATACGAATTTAAAAAAAATTCCATACTTAAATATACTGTCAAAATACACCTCCACTTTGACAAAAACAGAATACCTATTACTCACTTTAAAAAATCCCTAAAAATCGCTCAATTTTTTCCCCTCTAAATGTACATCCCAAAGCCCATTTGGCGAACGATCTCGAGTGCACTCGTCTGCGTTCGTCGCGCGTACGCGTTGTTTGATTTTCCCACACTTTTCCGTCGGCAAGAACGCAGCAAGTAAGATGAAGCAGGTGGAGTAGGCACGACAGGCATTACATATTATGCTTCTATCGGAGGACTCGCGAAGCATTCGAGGGCCGTGCGTAATATGTACACACCGTACGGTCGACGAGATTCCCTCGTCGTACTCAAACCGCATCGGCACAAGTACCATTTCGAGTCTCCGCTTTGCGCGATTCTTTGGCATCGAAGCTCGGCGAGATTGACTCTAAACGTCTCTCGATCTGACTTTGTGCAGCAAGGGGGATGATGCAAAAGTTTCGACACTGTTGATCAGTGGGTAGTCTGCCGATGCTTGGTGTCCATTAACGTTGGAGCAACGGGAGAGAGAGAAAGAGAGCAAGAGAGATAGAGAGAGAGAGAGAGTTCGCAGAGGTAGGTACGTATACGCAAGCTCGTTGGCGGGGGCAGGTATATTGGCGCCACCTCCGATGTTCGGCCCCGCGCGATTTCTCTATACGCAGAGAGTACGCGCGTGTGTATCGAGGTACACGAACTACGCACCCATACAGAGGGACTCACGCCTTACGTCTCGCTCGATTATGCGCTCTGTCTCGCTCAACCCCCCCCCCCCTCCCCCCGCCGCCCCCACCTCCCCCCACGCCTCTTCTCACCCACGGCTTTCTCACAATCAACCGCACGTCGGTTCACCGCGCGTCTCCGTCTATCCCGGCGCGGTCGAGAATCGGCCAGCTCGCTCGCGCACCCGTAGAGCCCCGGTACGCGGAGGACGCTCCGTGTATATTCGGTACCACGCTGGTTCCATCCCCCTCTGCGTCGTTCCACCGAGCCGCGCGCTGATGCTGCACAACTCTCCGGTTAACCCAGCCTAACCCGCCTCGCGTCCGACTTCATTCCACGCCGACTGACCACCACCGACGGCCACCACCGTCGCCGCCGTATATAACCGTCGGCGAAAATATACGCCGCGTGCGCGCCCGCGCGCGCAATTCACAATCTCACGTTCGAACGTATAGCGAGATTCTCTCCTCGTGCTTCTTCCCTGAGAGTCTGTTGCGGCCGCTTTCGCGACCCCTCGTTGAGATCGCGGCAACCGAGTGTATACGGCGACCGACTCTTTTATTTCATCGGTGTCTCCTTCCACGGCCCCCTTCCCCACCGGGCCGTTTGCCTTTCTCGTAAAACTCGCAGCCTCCCCCGCTATCGCGAAGAGAGACACACAGAGTTCCCTTTCTTTCTTTCTCGCTCGCTCGGGGGTCCCGCCGCGGCGGTACGGGCGCGCGCCACCCTTTTTATCCCCCACCCCCGCGACGCAGAGAGCGAGAGGAAGGAGCGATATCCCGTTAATCGTTGCCGGACGTGCTTCGGGTAAAGCTCGCGCGCGCGCGAGCGCGTACGACAGATAGCCGTGAATTGTACTTGTGAGCGCGAATCGGCCGATTTGTCGAGTCGAACCGAGTGCCGTATTTCCCGGATCTTCTTCTCGTTGGGGTTCACGGTGCGCGCGTGTGAGTGCCCCGATCGTCAACGGTCGGCAGCTCGAGATGGACATGGCCGAGGATTGCTGGGAGCACGTGGGCCTGCTTCAGGACGTGCCCGGAGCCGAAATTCCGCAAGGGATCGACCGATCGGCCGATTTCCTCTGCGTTCAGCAGCAACGGCACCAGTTGGAGCATCGGCACGGGGTGAGTTTTGGAAAGATAATTATTCGTGGATGCATGCCGCGGTAAATTGTGCCGATCAGCCGTTGTAATTTAGGAGTATGGGGCGAGAAAAAGAGCGACGGGAGAGCGAGCGACAAGTAGAAAAATCGGCCGCGTAGCCGGACAAGCGTGCCGCGATAGATCCGACAGGTTGATCGAGCTCTCGGAGGACCCGAGCCAGCACCCCGCTCGCTCGGACGAGAGCCTCTTGATAATTTAATTCGAATGAAGTTTTGGCTCGAACGAGCGTCTCTTTTTATCTCGGGTGTCGCGAGCGGGCCGCGCGCGTGTCGCACTTTGATCGACGTGTATCTCTGCGGGAGACAAAGACGGAGATGGACCGCGGCGGAGAAGTGACGAGCCGGGCTTGTTACGCAAGCCGATCCATCCGGGCAGCCCAGAGCCGAGAACGTTATCCTAACGAAAATCAGGTTCAAGTGTCCAACTCGTCGGCCAAACTCGCGCTAATTGGCCTCTGAGTGACGAAACGCTCGAGCACTGGCAATACGCGAGCCGACTGTCCTTTTTCGACGTACGAACACTCGCGACGGGTCCGCGGAGGGTTGCGCCAGAGTGATAGATAGAGAAAGAGAGCCAGAGTCTATCGAGGTGAATCTCGTGAAGCGTACACCTTTGTCTGGCCGCGTTCACGTCTATGCCCGTTTACACCTCGGATCGATCCTTCATCCGCCATCGCTGACGAACGAACCGCCCGAATCAGCCGCTACAAATTATTCCAAACTTCGCATATACGTAACTAGCTTTTCACCCGCAGCTCGCGGAGACTTGGGTTGAATGCTCCCTAATGAAATGTAGTCCTGAAATGGTTCGGTGAGGAACACGTAGAATTTTGTTGAAGAACATTTATACTGAGTTTCAAGTCAATCTGAACAGATATTTCTTTTACTATGCAAACTTTGCTACCCCCTTTTCCCCTTCAGGATTGAAGTTCCAAAAACGCTGAAATTTAATTGATTGGTTCTAGGAATAGTAATACAAAGTTTCAAGTAAATTTTACCCGATTTTTTTTCCGTACAAACTTTGCCACCCCTTTTGTTTAGGGGTTGAATTTCGAAAAACGCTTAAATACGTGTTTCATTGATTGTGTTGAAGAGCTTTAACCCCTTCGTTGGCATTGACGCAATGGTGCGTCAAATAATTCCGTGCCCTGTGTGGCATCGAGGCAATAGTGCGTCCACCTTTATTTCCCTGTTTAACTTGCTCTCATTTGAAATCGGAGCCTCACTCGGGGGTTTTTGGGCTCGCTGAATCCGAATTTAAAGTCTACATTTGGAAATTCAACATGGCCGCGCCAATATGGCGGACAAAAATCAAAAACTTTACTCGATTTAGATGAAAATTGGTGCTCCGGATTTTTGACGTCGCTTATTACGAATCTGAACTTTAAATTTGAAAATTGAAAATGTTCAGACTCATAATCAGTGACCTACACAACCTATGAATACCGAGTTTCATCTAAATCAATCTGTATTATTTGTATTTTCATTCGCTTTATTTGTTTGTCATTGTGAATTCCTGAATTTTGAGTTCAGATTCGTAATCAACACCCTCAAATACTTCAGAGTACGAGTTTCCAGGATAAAAAAATGTTCCTGCCATTTTGGGCACTTTTCGTCGAATTCTCTCTGCCAACGAAGGGGTTAATACTGAGTTCAAGTTTCGATTAAATCTTCCGATGGTGCTGAAGTTTGCAACACTGGAATACAACTAAAATTCTTCTATATTTTTTTATTTCGTCATTTTTTGTACCCTCTAAACTCTTATTTCCCTGATTCAGGTTGTGGATCCCTAAAAAGGACGTTCAAAAATGTTCCAATGATTAGTGTAGCTTCAATGTCGTAAAAAAAATTGGGCAGTACGAAAAAATGTACTTTCCTTGCACCTCAGCGATGCAAACTTCAGTACTATATCTTCTGACCAATATGTTTTTATTTCACATACAAACTTTGCCACCCTCTTTCTCTCCTCAGGGGTTGAATTTCCAAAAACGCCGAAATACGTGTTTCATTAATCGTGTCAAGAAGCACGAATACGAACTGTCGAGTAAATCCAACCAAAATTTTAAAAAATTCCCATACAAACGTTGCCCCTTTCTCCCCTTAAGGGTTGAATTTCGCAAAAGCACCCACCGTCAAAATTCCATGTAATTAGCTTAAGCGGTTTTGGCTCGGCGTTGATGAATCAGTCAGGAAATGTTCTTTCGTATGTATAGATACGTGCGCGATTATTCCGACGGCGATGTTGCGCGTGGATCTACGAGAATCTTCGAAATACACGCACCGCCTCCTAATTTCACACCTCGCGGATGGCTATGAATCAAGGCTATGAATTTTTTATTTTTCACCTCGCGAGGAAAATCTTCGCGAGTCGAATAATCTCGCGGGTAGGATGAAAGGTGAGGAAAAAAACACACACACACACACCGGTCGGACAGGTGAATGGATGGGAATACACGCATATAAATATATAAATATACAAATATGCGGTTGGGTATCGTCTCGCGTCGCGTTCGGGTAATCCAGCCGGCCATTACGTTTGTTTGTTTCTCAAAAGGATACGCGGGAAGGGATCGAGTGGATATGATCGCGGGCGGGATCTATACGGGCGCGAGTTTAACCGATTTCACCTGTGGAGAGTCGCGATGTATCTTGAAATACGGATCGAGCCGAACATTCTTCGTATCATCCTATAATAGCCATCCTAATAATACTATAATAGGCGCGGTTCGCCGTCTAGCTCTAGCGAAATAAATGGCTGTGGCTCGAGTTGGCGCGAATAGCGGTGTTTAACTCGGTCTACGCGTACCACCGGGGCATATATCCGTTTCAATTTCTGGAGCGAACGCGTGTTCTCGTAACGAGCCCCCCCCCCCCCCCCCCACTCCCCCCCAACGCACGGGAGAGAAAGAGAGCGAGGGCGAAAGTAAAGAAAAAACAATATATAAAGGAGCAAGACACGCGCCGAAAATATACGTATCTGCACATTAATGTGTATATATTTATGTGGATGCCGTTAAAGGGCCGCGAGAAAGATAGATGGAGAAAGCGGCGAGGGAGGGGGCCATGAGAGCCGAGTTAAACCACGGGCGTTGGTCACGCTGCCCTGTAATCATCGACCGAAATTATAGGCATTTAGAGGGAAGAAGGGTGGCTCCCATGAATGAGCGGATAGGAAAGCTTAAGACGGGGGCGCGGGGGGATACGTGTATCGGTGGCATCGCCAGGTCCGAATCGACGCAGCAGCTCGCACGGGGTACTTGGTACGCGCGTATGCGCGAGAGAGACGGAAACCGACGGGGCACGCGGGGCCCCGAAAAAACTTATCGCTAGGGCCTCTATCGCTTGGACGATTTGCAGCCGGATCGTCGGATCGAGAGCGAAGGGCAACTTCGGCCTCTCTCTCTCGCGCGCGCTCTTTCTATGTGCACCTGCTGGGCCGGTGCCCTCGGCTCTTCCTCGCGTGCCCTTTTTTCTTCGATCGGCACCCAGATTCACCTCCGATATCCGGCCACTCGTCGTTGCGCGTCGCGCCTGTCCACCCTGAGAGGGACAAGTGCGAGGAAGAAGAATGGGGGAATTAAGGAGAGTAGTTGGAACGAAAATGAAGTATGTAAATATAGGGGCCTGTCGCGGGCACGAAGGAACTTGACAGATGTACCTGTGAATTATTCACTCCTGTCAAACTCCACTCTGCTTGCATATATTCCGAGGAATGTCATTGTGGGGGTTTTTTATAGTGTATTATAGGGTTTTTTTTATAGTATTATATATAGTAGGGTGGTTCTTAATTTGGTGATGTAAATTCTTTGGTATTGTTCCTCGAAAGTAATCAACATGTATAGAAAAAAAAATTGGCCGCAAGCGGAAGTTTGCCCAATAATTCTAACCCACCCCACCGAGCTGTCGAATTTTTATATGAAAAAAATATATTATATATAGTGTTGGTATATTAGGTTTTTCATAGTGTTAAACAGGAAAACTTTGTGCCAAACAAGAGTATCTTACTGTACGACTTTATTCAGACATCTGCAGCCGAAGCGTATAGAATTCTTGCTGAGACTTACGACCACCATGCTCTGTCGGAAACAACATGCAGAGATTGGGTTGGACGCTTCAAAAATAATGATTTTGATGTGTCGAAGTGGAGGCATTACTTCACGAAGACTCATGTCAGACGCTAGCTGGACTGCAGAATCACAAGGAGTTGATTACACAACACACTGAGACAACCGTATGGTGCTGTCAACCATATTTTTACTATATTTTATAGTTCTCTGGGGGACAATGATATTTTATAGCCATGGTTACTGCCAAAAGTATAGTACTCCTTATTGATATTTTGGCAGTTGAATTGGCACTTACAAACATACGTTTATTCTTTAATGCTATATAATATAGTAGGTTTTCATAAGATGGACACTCCCTGATACCATCAAACATTTAGTTCCCCAAGATGCTAATAGTGAACTGAAATATATATGCTAGGTGTAGAAGTATGAAACCGGAATTTTTTGTAAAAATTACACGTCTGTTGTTTGAAAACGACAAAAAAGAATGGAGACGGCATTCTGCGTCACATTCAATTGATCCGCAAGTTCCTGTTGACTTTGAGGATCATCTTCATCCAATAAGGCTTGCAATTCGTTGTCTGCGAACTTTTTCGGTGGTTTCTCACGCTCTTCGTTTCTCACGTCAGTCACCACTTTTGAATTTTTTGAACCACTCGAAACACTGTGTTTTACCAAGGGCATGTTCACCGTAAGCTTCGACAAGGATTCGATGCGATGCTGCAGCAGTTTTCTTCAAATGATAACAGAATACCAATGCTGTCCGCAAATCGTAGTTCGGAGGCACAAAACTCGACATGTTTAAGGTTATAGAACAATATACCGGTGTAGGGAACTTGGGTTGTGTGTTGTCAATCGTCGTTTGCTGTTAGAGGGAGATGATGGCGCTGCAGAAGCGGTCTTACGGTCCCTAAACTGATGGCTAGTACCATCTATAGGGAAATTCCGGTTTCATACTTCTACACCTGGTATATCGATTAAAAATGTTGCCTGTGATTTGCGACGATGTTTATAGTGATTAGTACCATGTTATAAGACATGACTGGCTATATGCGTTTTTGGTGTGTTGTTCAAGTATTGGTACAAGGCATCAATGCTCGTCTACTAAATGCATAGAATATTTCATAAATCCAAAATAAAATAAAATACGCAAGTGGGAGTTCTACCTCGATGATTTTTTATTATAATTCGACCTGACCTCCTGTAATGATTTATTTCGAAGAAAATATTTCGCCTAATCGGAATCGACCTAGAACCTAACTGCCTGCCTTCTGCCTATCCTACGCACGCTGCCATTATGCTATCGAGTACTTTTGGCATCTTTAGCAGAGATATGGCATAAGAGACAAAAGTAATTCTGGCTGTACTTCCGAATAGCTGTTACCTGCGATCTAGATGAAATGTTGCACAGATCTTTCTTTTATAATATGAGTCACTGTTTAAATGGATTTTTGGCGCTTCGCAATAGTTTCGTACCATATAATAGTGGTTTATACCATATTATATGATACGACCTGCTAAATGCATAATGTGTGTCGTACAAGAACAGAAGTCGAACTACAAGAACAAGTGTTGAACTGATATCCTATTTTTGCAATGCAACAAACATACTATGTAACAGTTTGTGAGACATGGGTAGCTCTTAAAACTATTAAGGCCTTAGGCCACAGTAACGGGTATAAAATCATGTGCGAATTTAACAATTTTTTTTGCATGAAAAAGTGATACACTCATAAAATTAATTAGACATCTATTTAGTATGAATATCAAGCTGTCAGAAAAAATATATATATTTTTTTTCGATGTACAAAATGGCCGACTACTTGAAACTTCTCGAAACAACTTTTTTTCCAATTGGCGTGACAAATAACTTCAACAATTTTCACTCGATTTTCTTCAAATTTAAAAGTTATGTTCCTAATTGTATTTCGAAGAGAAGTACGTACGGAATTTCTGATTAATCGAAAAATTTTCATTTCATGAGCAGCTTATGAGCAGTTACAACGAAATTTTTCACTGGAATTTAATTTCTCAAGTTCAAATACCTACAATTTTTGAATAAAACAATATTTTTTAAATTCCGTACGTACTTCTCTAGGTATTCTAATGTAGATTGACGAGAATTTTTGTTTTTTGTTCTAGGTAAAAAAACGTGGATGCTAAATGTCACGCCGCGGAGCGCCTAAAACAAAAAGATAACAAAAAAAATATTAGTCGGCCATTTTGTACATAAAAAAGTATATATTTTCTAACAGCATGATATTCATACTAAATAGATGTGTAATTAATTTTATGAGTGAACCACTTTTTCATACGAAAGAAATGGTTAAATTTGCACATGATTCTACACCCGTTACTGTGGCCTCAGGCCTTAAGGCGTTACCCCCACTTGTAGCGCAAAAAAAGGCCTTTTTCATGAATTTTTTCAAAGAAAACTACAAATCTTTTTCAATCGATCAATATACCATCTTAAAGAACACATCTTGAAGAACTTTCAGTAATTTTTTTATTGAAAAATATTACATTGTTTAGTGGCAAATGGCCGTCAATGAAATAATGTTTTTATATACACGGTTTGCGGTGACCAACATTGCGGCGAAGTGGATCATCTGAAAAAAAAATGCGGATGGATTTAGTCAAATATAAGTATAAACTAGTCTTTAATCGAAGGATTTTAAAAAATATTCATTTTTCACAAAATGGCGGACAGTCAAAGTTAATGGTTCGATTTTAACGAAAAAAAACGACCGTTTTTTGGCTATAAAACGGCCAGTTTTTTTCGAAAAAAAAAATCGAACGATTAAAGACTACATTTTTATGTATTAAATAAGCCTGCAAAATTTCAAGAAGATCGGTTCATTAGTGTTCGAGTAATTTTGGTCACCGACTTCAGAAATGCCGTTTTGAGAAAAACGCGTTCAAAGTTTCTCTTTCAACGCTCTTTCAACCCGGATTCTTCTCTTTCAACGCTCATATCTCAGTCAATTTTGTTCGGATCGACTTGAAATTTTCAGGACATATTCTCAGATACTCATACTTCAAAAAAATGCGATTAAAAAAATCGATTTTTTCAAAATCGCAAGTGGGGCTAACCCCTTAAGCGGCGGTTGCTCAGACTGAAAATGATTTACGTCTTCGTTATAAGTAAACTTTACTATAATTTTTTTCGACCAGTCACCCATAAGATCTTCTAACAAATTATACTCGAAAAACGTTAATGTTGACCACGTGAATTGTACAACCTTGAAAAGAATAGTAGAAGCTTGACTGAAAAAAAATTAACGTACAGTATACAACATTAGTAGTTGTATGACGATTTGGTTGTACCACTGAATCAACCACATCTATATTGCCAAGCCTTTTACAATAGTGAATAATCATTTCGTGGATAATAGATAGTCAAACACGCCACCAAAATCCCATGTTCAGGTGTACTTTTCGCTTATAGTCGTGTTAACCACATTATGATTGCGATGTCGATAAACTATAACGAATTTCACTATCCCGTTTTTCACCATGGGCGGTTGTCATAAATCCCATGGTCAGTTTCGAAACGTTCGAAAGCGTTACAAATGATTATTTTTAAAGCATTAATTTTCACGAAAAAAAAACAGCGAGAACTTATTCAACCTCCCAATAGTTGCAGTCGATTTTTCTCGTATCGTGTGCTTGGTGAAAAAAAAAGGACAATGAGTGTAGGTGACTGTGTAGGGTAAAATTGGGCGGACTGCACCGACACGTGAGCCTACTTCGGAATGTTTTTTGTCTTTCATATACCCGGCATACGCGATTCGATTCGAGCGTGTCTCATCGTTCCGCCTCGCGACCCGATGATAAACAAGTACAGGTGACAGTTTTAACGGCGTCAGCGATTAGCATTCCCATACAGATTCACGAGATCGAAGCCTCATTAGTGCCAGACTCGGACATAATTTTTCGAGACGGGATGCACGAACACCCGCTCGGTACTCTCCAAGACTCACGTATGACTTTCCCACGGCGAGACGACGATCGCGCACCTGTTTCTCTCCCGCGGTATTTATTATTTCGATTTCCATGCGAGTGTACGAGCAGTGCGCCTCTGTGCGGGGAATATAACCCTGTCGATTATTAGGCAGCCATAGAGCCGAGGAGTGTTTGGTGAACCACCGGGGGTATACGTACGTAGGTAGCTCTTTGCAGGCGCCAGATTTTTATATTCCTCGAACGTATCCGGAGGGGTCTCTCTCTCTCTGCGTAGCCAGACTCATCGATGATGCCAACATTCCTCCAACACCTTCCATCTTCCGCGGACGCTCGTATTATATTCTCGGAAGCATGTGAAAATTTTTCACGTGGGAGCGGCCGATCGACGTCTCTCCGATTCTCTCCCTCTGTGTTGACAGATTCGTGAGAAAAGGTCACGTTCGATCGAGGCGATACTCGAATCTTCCGCGAGCTTCCGAATAACTATGTACCGGAGTCACGATTCGCCACTCATCCGTTCTCGGTGATTTTTCCCCATACTGCATCATGGAAAAGAATACTTTATTCGCCTGCCGACGGGACCCCCATGGAAATTTATATACGCAAAAATATACTGCAAATTTATTTTATTAATAATTGTAATATATGTGAAATGTATGCCATATATTGAAAATATATGTTGCATATATGTGCCAAATTTCTAATTTTCGTAACGTTTTTATATATGAGATGCATATGCGTGGTATTACTGTATATCAATGTATCATATATCAATTATATATGTAGCATTTATCCTGCATATATACAACATATATTTAGCATATATGTTGCATACACACTGCATACATATCACATATATACTGCATAAATGGTACATACATGCCACATATAGACAGATATGCGTAGCATATCTGTATATAATGTTTATATGTAATAGCGTATTTTAAATGTAAGTTAAGTTTTTTTAAGTTTAAGTTTTAATTTTTTGTAAGTTTAACTGTAATAGTGTTTATACACAGCATATATTTCTTGTCAGGAATATGTATCAAAAATGTATGTGTCATATATGACGCATAAAAGACACATATATGAGTCATATATGACGCATACATTTTTGATATATTTTTCTGACAAAAAGATAGATTGAAAATATATCGAAAATATATGCGTCGTATATGCCTCATATATGCATCATACATAGTGTTTATACGTAGCATATATTTCTTTGGTCAGAAAAATATATCGAAAATATATGTGTCATATATGCGTCATATAATTGGTGCATATATACTGAATATATACGTATTATTCTATTTTTCGTCACTATATATGTCACTATATATATATACACCGATATATATATATGTAGCATATATTTTCTGCATATATTTTACATACATAAATTTCCATGGGGGGATGCTCGCTTTCGTCCCTCAAACGGCAACCAAGAACGGAATAAAGTATTAGCCGTCGCGTATGAAAATGTATTGGAACGTTGAATAAGTTCTCGCTGTTTTCCAACAGATGGCGTTACCAGAACTGCGTGCGTGTATTTGAGGGGTTAGGCCACAGTAACGGGTAGAAAGTCATGTGCGAATTTAACAACTTTGTTCCGTATGAGAAAGTGGTTCACTCATAAAATTAATTCTACATCTATTTAGTATGAATATCAAGCTGTTAGAATTTTTTTTATGTACCAAATGGCCGACTACTAATATTTTGTTTTTTTTAAGCGCTCCGGGGCGTGACATTTACCATCCACAATTTTTTACCTAGAACAAAAAACAAAAATTCTCGTCAATCTACATTAGAGTACCTAGAGAAGTACGTACGGAATTTAAAAAATATTGTTTTATTCAAAAGTTGTAGGCATTTGAATGAATTTTCCGTGAAAAATTTCGTATAAAACTGCTCATAAAATGAAAAGTTTTCGATTAATGAGAAATTCCGTACGTACTTTTCTGCGAAATGCAATTAGGAATATAACTTTTAAATTTGAAGTAAATCGAGTGAAAATTGTTGAAGTTATTTGTCACGCCAATTGGAAAAAGCTGTTTCGAGAAAAACGCGTTTAAAGTTTTAGGTACTCTATGGCCGTGCCAGAGGTGGGCTTACGTTAACTTACGGTAACTTACGGTAACTTATTCTTATGATGATAAAGCACCGTTTTAGCGAAAAAAATAAATTTTTTTAAAATTCTACTGTGGCCTTACCCCTTAAGATGGTAACGCATCTATGAAGAAGCACTATAAGCAAGCTTAAATATCAGTGTATGTCATTTCGCCGAAGAAAAAATAACTTTTTTTCTTCATAGTACTAAACATGTCAAATTTTGTGCCGAAAAAAGAGTATTCGCGGGGAATTTTACTGCACTACGTTATTTGTAAAAACCTGCAGCCGAAGCACATAGAATAGGGTATTACACCCTTTTTTGAAAGGTCTCTCAATTTGATCCTTGGATGGTAATAAACTACTAGAATTTTTACTTCCATTTTATGAAATCGATAAGTGCCATGAAAATGGATTTAAATTTGACAATTCAAATTTCAGCGCGAAACCTGGCGAAAACGCTAGCCTCCATGCGGCTTCGTCAGTTACTGAATGCGTCAATTTTTTCAAATTAAAAATGAGTTCAAACCGTTTCATTGCTGTGTTGTTCCTAAATGTAAGAATACTAGTGTAAAAACATCAGGAAAGTTGTGGATTTAAATGCCAAGTTATATAAATACGAGGAAGACTTGGTTTAAGCTTGCGAGAAGAGATCCACAGTTATTGTCCGAAAAAACTCATCTGTACTTTTATGAAGTACGTATAACTATTTGAAAATTTGCAATTAACTATGACAAACGAGCATGTATTGTTGACGCTTTCTTTTACAGGTTAGAGAGTAATACATCTACCGCTTTCTTTACGTACTGTGTCGATGACGTCACGTCGGAATCCATTATGACGGCTACCGTTTCGCATATTCGTTGAACAGATTAAAAAATGAATTATAAAATTTATTTCGTGTTTTTATTAATTAAAACCAACATTATTCGATTGCTTATTGCGAAAACTACCTTATTTATAAATTCTTAGTATTTTCCTTACATAGAGTAAAATACCCTATTCTTGTTGCGACTTACAGCGACCATGCTCTGTCGGAAACAACATGCAGAGATTGGTTTAGACGCTTTAAAAATAATGATGTTGATGTGTTGAATTGGAGGCATTACCGTAAAGCAGGGCTAAATTGACATTAAGGGTAACTTTGACAGTTTTTGGGGCTACTTTAACTGAGCGCCAAAATGTTTAAATGTGTGCGCGTTCAAATGTGTTTAAATTTGTTATTCAAGTATATTATAACGTTGCTAAAGTTGATTGTAATGTTGTTCAAGTTGATTTTGATCTCAATGATAATTATAAGCCTGATTAAGTGCCTATAATAGTATCCTAGGTACTTGATATTTTCATGTCAAATGTTTCCTTAACCCTCCTTGGTCATCGCGGGTAAATTTTACCCAGACCTAACTTTGGGTCTAAATGTCTATGTGTCCTAGTTTCAATTAGAGGTCGGCCCTCCAGGAGGTGAGGATTTGAAGTGCCACTATGGCGCAATTTTTCCCTAGAAGTAGCATGTCTGACGAGTGGCCTGCTCCAATTTTACTTGAAAATATCGAAAATTCTGAAATTTATGATTTTTTGAGTGAAAAGGTGTATTTTTTGATAAACTGACCTATTCACGATTTTTTTAAAAACATGTCATTTAAATTTTGTAATCCCGACTTTTCACACATGTTCTAGAATGTTCGAGTATTTTCTAGTATTTGTTCAATCCCGATTGGACTGATAGTTTTCAGACAGCAACCATTTGAAACTTGGCCGGGTGAATTTTACCCTGTGTGACCACTATGTTATTCTACCGAAGTGTGACCACGGAGGGTTAATAAAGATGACAATTTGATTGTAAAGAATCGTTGTTTTTCATTTCATTCCATGTAGTTTTCATCCAATACCATAAAATATAATTTTTTTAAATCAAAATTATGTCAAGTAACCCTTCATCTTGACATAAATTGCATTTCAATGCCTTGTCAAAGAAACCCCACACTCGAGGTTGCTTTGACACTTAAACAAATATACAAAATTATGGCGGAGGGGGGTGACTTTCTTAAACATTTGATAGCCAAAGGACACATTGTTCCATTGAAGCAAAAAAGTTGAAATTTAGCATGTTAAAGAAATGTACCTCCAAAAAACTTCGAAAACATGTTCAAACTATCCCTACTTTACGCCACTTCATAAAGACATGTCAGACGCTAGCTGAACTCGCAGAATCATTAGAAGTTGATCACCCAACAGTTTCGAAACTTTTGGAAGCCGCAATGATTTTTTAAAATAACGCACTAATTTTCCCCACAAAAATTGAGAACGTATTCAACATTCCAATAACATTGCACAAAAAGACCTGCGATCTCCCGCCTCTTTTCCGGGCCTCTCTTTGCCTCACCTATTTCCAAGATTCACGGGCAAATTACCGCTGGGGAACGATCGGGATCGTCGGTCATTCTCTTTAAAATCGCAGGTGTCCGGGATTATTCGCACGTAGGGAGTCGAGGCGGTATCGCGATGCCAGCGATATATATCCTCAGGCGGGGTGCATATTCACGGCGAGAGAGGGGAACCGAGAGAGTCAACGGCCGAGCCGTGTAACGTTAAATTTTCGTGGCGCGTCATTCGCTTATCCCGACAATGATCCGTCGTCGGGGGGGCCTAAGGAGAGCCGTAATCACGCCGCGATTGCGACAGCCGATTTATCCGAGACTTTGTTAATAAATCTCTAATGTGTATAATGCACATAATGTGTATCCGTAGTCTCTTATCCCGCTGGGCGAGAACTCTTATCCCATTTGCGCGTCCTGTACCTCCCGATCGAGCGGATACCATTTGCGAATGCTTTTCGATAAGGGCTCTCTCTCTCTCTCCCTCTCCCCCTCTCTCTCTCTCTCTCTCACCCCTCGATGTTGTGCACGAATCTCGCACGGATTGCGGGGTTCGCACGGTCCCTCGTAGCCTCAAGTGACGAGATGGATTCGTCCCCGCGCCACTCGAACGATTCACTTGCTCGCCTAAATTCTCACACGGTATATATACGTACCTATTCGAGCCACTAGTATTTTGTTAACGCTTCGTTCTTATATTTTTCCAGCCATTTCAACCCCCTCGCACTTGTCGTGCACTTGTCGCGCGGGCCCCAACCCCCTCGCTCCGCAACCGTTTGCGCGCGTGTGTGTGTGTGTATGTGTGTGTGTGAGAGAGAGAGAGAAGGCTTATGGCAAATTGAAGCGTCGCGGCGGTTTCCTGCGGGGGAAGGCGTACTTTCGGGGTGCACACGTGACACGTGCATCCCGCATACTCTAACTAATTCACGTGTATAATATGTGTACAGTCGTATAGAAACGGAGATGGGTATATGTGGGTGAGAATGGAACGTAGGCGTGCGGGACACGTGTACAGTGTCGTTCGTCAATGTCGTCCAAGAGTTTGGTCAAGAAACGGCACCCTTGTGAAAATATACGGCCATGGACTTTTGAGGAAGAAAGGACGAGGGCAAACGTGTCGACGCGTTTTATTGCGTTATACGTGTCCAATGTTGCGGCGAGTATCATGAAGCGTGTACCGTACACGCGCGATCGCTATTGTGCAGGGAGATGAACATTTGGAAGGTCAATCGTTGCGCGGCGAATTTTTTTTCTTCCGTTAGTTCGCCATTGAACGCGACACTCGTGATGACGTGGAATGGGGTTACTTTGAACAGGTTTCGGAAGCTTTTTGTAGGTAACTTTTTTTCAACATCCTAACTTGCTACTTTTTTTGGTCCGATGGAACAATGTGTTCTTTGGGTATAAAATGCTTGAGGAAGTCAAGCCCCGCTAAACCCTCGCAATATTTTTTTTAACGTGTTGGAGTAATTTCGAGTGTGGGGTTTCTTTGACAAGGCATTGAATGCAACTATGTTGAAGATTTAGGGTTACTTCGACATTGTTTTGATTGAAATAATGTGATATTTTATGTATTATAGATGGAATGAAAATAAAAAAACGATTTTTTACAATCAAATTGTCATCTTTAGTAAGGCCGTAGGCCACTCTAGAGGACCAAAAAGGGCATATGTAGTGATTTTTTTTTTCAGTGAGAAAATAAATAAATTGAAATTAATAAATAGGGGTTTTTATTATGCGCGTAATTGACTATACAACATTATTTTTTCACAGCGATACATGTCAAAATGGCGACTGTGCAGAATTTTTCCGATGACGCCTTTATTTCTGGAAGGTCAACGGCCGGATCAACAGCTCCTATAATTTTTTAGTTGTCACGGGACACTAAAGTTTTTTCGATTATATATAAGAATAGCTATAGAACGCACGGTTTTTTTATATATTGTTTTTTGTAAAAATGGCGCATTTCTAAAACAAAAAGTATAAATTGCCATGCGAAAATCCGCAGAAAATTGTTTATAAAAAAGGAATTATGCATTGTAATTCAAAATTCCTACGTAGAGCCTTAGAAAATGTGATTGTTAATATACAGTTAAAATTTCAAGTGAATCGGTTGAAATTTGTTTGATTTATGAGTCCGGCCGACTTGAAAAATGTAGTTTTGAGATAAACGCGTTTAAAGTTACTAGAAAGACACGACATGAATAATGTTGCAATGCCTTTAATCTGCGATGCCTGCAGATGAATTCGAAAATCGAGTACTTGGAGGTTTTTCAGTTTTTCGTAATTAATTGCACGAATTTTCGGAATTCTTATTTTCATTAAAAACTTCACCTAATTATATGAATTAACTGCTCGAATATATTTAAATTCTACAATAAATAGTTGAACATTGCGAGAAATTTTAAAGAAACTGTAGCAGCGAGAATCGAATCCAAGCCAGCGGGGTGACAGGCAATGCGCTTGACCACTGCGCTACGCCGCTGACTTGGAAATGGTTGAACAAAAAATCCCTCGACCCATAAACTTTTGGAATATAATTTTGTAGGTACTGAGGTAACTTTTTAACAAAAAAAAATCGATTTTTGGAAAATCCTAGTGTGGCCTAACATTTTACATAAAAATTTCAAGTACCTAGGGACCTATTATAGGCACTTAATCAGTCTTATGATTATCATTGAGATCAATATCAACTTGAGCAACATTATAATAAACTCGAACAACTAATTTGAGCAACAATAGAAAAAAAGTTTAAAAAACGAAGTAGTCTGTGTCAAAAACTGTCAAAGTTACCCTTAATGTCAATTTAACCCCGTTTTACGTACATCGCTGAAAAAAGGCTTGAATTTTCTCAAACACATCGAACGCGTGTCGAACGCGAGTCTCGCGTGGAATCCGGAACTCCTAGAAATTGAGGATATTGCGCGCGGGATGTGTGCGTGGGTGGGTACAAGGTGGATGAGAATGGTCGGGGAACGAGGATATCTCGGTCTCGGTTCTCTTTCATTAGTCGGCTCCGGGCATCGCGCTACTTTGCTACATCGCCCCGCGAAGCTTTTCCACCTCCGTGTATACACGCGCGTATACACACGCAGGGATACTCGCACATCCGCTTCTTACTCGGTTGTTTCCTTCTCGAGTTATGACGCAACAGTTTGCGCCCCCGGGGGAACCACGAGGCCAAATGTTTCTCGTATATACGTGTAGACGCTCGGCTTCGGCTCGTTTCCTCCGTTATACTGCAGCTCCTTTGCAGAGAGACAAAGCTTCCACGGCGAACTCGGCGCTGCAAAGTTTCAAGCTCCGAGTCTATAGCGCGCTCTTCCTCTTTCTCGCGACGTGCTAATTCGACCTGCACAGAAGCTCCTGTTAAAATAGCCGGTCCGCGTCGTACGTGTCTCGCAGTAGGGTAAAGCCAGCAAAGAGTACGCACTTTGTAAACTTTTATTTCGAGAAAAATCAATTTTGACAATACACTTTGTACTTGTTATTTAAGGCCTGGGCCACAGTAACGGGTATAAAATCATGTGCGAATTTGACAATTTTTTTTCGTATGAGAAAGTGATTCACTCGTGAAATTAATTACACATCTATTTAGTATGAATATCAAGCTGTTAGAAAATATATATATTTTTTTTTCGATGTACGAAATGGCCGACTACTAATATTTTCTTTTGTAATTTTTTTAGGCGCTCCGCGGCGTGACATTTACCATCTACAATTTTTTACCTACAACAAAAAACAAAAATTCTCGTCAATCTATATTAGAATGGGTAGAGAAGAACGTGCGGAATTAAAAAATATTGTTTTATTCAAAAGTTGTAGGTATTTTAACTTAAGAAATGAATTCTCAGTGAACAATTTCGTTATAAATGCTCATAAAATGAAAACTTTTCGATTAATCAGATATTCCGTACGTACTTCTCTGCGAAATGCAATTAGGAACATAACTTTTAAATTTGAAGTAAATCGAGTGAAAATTGTGGAAGTTGTCACGCCAATTGGAAAAAAGCTTTTTCGAAAAGTTTCGAGTAGTCGGCCATTTTGTACATCGAAAAAAAATTTATGTATATTTTCTAACAGCTTGATATTCATACTAAATGGATGTATAATTAATTTTATGAGTAAATCACTTTTTCATACGAGAAAAAATTGTTAAATTCGTACATGATTTTGTACCCGTTACTGTGGCAAGGCCTTAAATAAAGCTTTGGTCATTTAGGAACATTATTTTAAATATAAATTTTAAGTAACAACCTCGAAGAATATAAAAACAAGGCTTCAACTTAGAAGTCGTCTCGTGCGCACTCTTTAGTCCAGTAAAAGAGACGAAAACCCAGCACTTTTTAGCGTAGAATATGAATTTCTGACTGAAGGTAGATGATTGCATGCTGAAAGTAACCCCAACACAATGTTGCCCCTCAACTCGCCCCAACCCTAAGAAATAGGGGTTGAAACTCAAAAATCGCTGTATCTCGATAATGAATAGCCCGATGAAAAAATATTTCAAACAAAAGTTGTTTGGAATAATAAAATACGTATAAAGTTATCTGACGTCCAATCCCACACGCATCAACCCTGAATTTTCGAATCGTTTTTGTGCCGCTATTTTCAAAGATAGGGGGCTGGACGTCAGATAACTTTATACGAATTTTATTATTCCAAACAACTTTTGTTTGAAACCTTTCGTGATCGGGCTATTCATTATCGAGATACAGCGATTTTAAATTTTCAACCCCTATTTCTTAGGGTTGAGGCGCCAAATTTTATTGGCGTTACTTTCAGTAGCCAACCATCTACCTTCCGTCAAAAATTCATATTCCACGCTGAGAAAAGTGCTGGGTTTTCGTCTCTTTTACTGGACTATTTAGGGTGCTGTGTTGCGAAGAGTACGCAGTGAGAACCTTTCATATAAGATAAGAGTACGCACTCTTTGCGTACTCTTACCGAATACGTGTTTTTAGTCAATGGTCACTATAATTTTCGTAAGCAAGCCAAACGGTGACATAACCTCTCAATAAAAACAAAATCTCCACCACAAATGTCAAGTACAATAACATTGATTGGGTGCAAATTAATCGCAAGCCTTACAGAACGTTCTTAAAATTGTTAAAAAATAACATCAAACACAGAAAATCTATTATTAGTCATAAAATTGAAAATAAATACCTTAACGAAGCGAGTTATCGTCCAACACCTTGACATGACATATGACACTGACAGGTTGCCAACAAGTGGTCTTGGCAACGCAAGAAAAAAATTAAACAATTAAAAGCACTGCTTACTCTTTGGTGGCTTTACCCTAATGCGCGAGCAAGAGATAGCAGAGAAAGAAAGAAAGTACGAGGAAAGGTTCAGGGGAAAAAAGCTTTGGGGGAGGTTCGTTAGATGGAAGGCGAGGCGACGTCCAGGGAAACGATTCTTCAACGGGTCGTTTTCCTACCATTTCTATATAGTGCACTTGGACACACACGCAAACACGGCTCTCTTTCGCCAGCCACTTTCCCGCTTATTCAGCAATGATTCAATTCGGATGTGCTTTTTACGCCCGGTGGGAGTTGCCAAGTCGAATTCGTGCGTTCGCGAGAGATCCGACTACGGTCTTTCGCGCATGTGTGTGTGTGTGTGTGTGTGTGTTGGTGGTGATACTGCGGAGGTTCGAAACGTCGCTGCCGCAGGGGTGTGTAGCCGTGAAAGTAATCCCGCACGGGAAACAGATTGCCCGCCGGCATTCATTCACTCCGTATACCACCCCACATATATACCATCTATAGACCCAGTCGAGCTTTCCTTTCTCTTCCCTCGCTGAGAATCGCCCCTTTTCGGGCCGTGTTCACGATCCTTATATTCCTCTTTTTCTCGCCTCGTTTCATTCATTTTCTCAGTAGAGAGAGAAAGAGAGACAGAGAGAGAGAGAAAAGGGAGACTCGGTGTACGCGTCGAGAGATGGATCTCTTTTTCCGGGGGGTTACACTTGTCCCAAAACTTGCCCCGAATTAACCGACGAATTGCCGATTGGGTTACTCGTTTTTGTGTGCACTTGGACGTGGAAACGAACCTATATTTCTTCATTGTACTACCGTTATCTTTTCACTAAATCAGGGCCAGCTTGAGGGGGGGGGGGGGGGGGGGGGCAAATGGAGGCTGAAGCCCCGGTGCCTCCACGATTCAAATTTCGGTAAATATTCGGAAGTGTCACTCCTGTCAGAATCGAGGTGATTTTTTTAAACCCTAAGAAACCCAAACACTTCATTGTGAAATATAAGCTGTGTATTTTCGAAAATTCTCTTACCTAAGTCTCGATGTATATTAGTGTGTTTGCTTTTGCGTTGACCAGTATATTCGTGACATTGTATTTGCATTTTTACATTTTACCGAACAAAAATGTTAATGCATTGAAAACACTATGCCCCATTAAGGGGTAATATACACCAAGGAGCCGGAAAAAAGGTAATTTTGTGAATTTTTTCAAGGAAAACTATTCGAAATTTCGGATTGGGGTTTTAATTATCTAAAAGTATATACATTCAAAAATATGTTTAATTTTCTTTATTTAAAAATATCAAAAATATACAAGGATATTGTCTGATACTTGGAGCGTCGTAAAAAAATCTGCGTATACGGTACCCACTGGCGTTTCTTCAAAAAATCATCTGAAAAAAAAACCAAAGAGATTATTAAATTAGATACTATAATCTAGTACTTGTCATAGCCGATTTTGAAAATATCGATTTATGACAAAATGGCGGACGTTTGAACATGAATAGTGATTTTTGGGCCAAAATTTAGTTATTATTTCGCCTATAAAAAAAAAACTAAGCAACGAAAAAAAAATCCTCTGACAAGTACTCGATAATGGTGTATAGAATAATCACAAAAAAACTCAAGGCAATCGATTCATTGGTTTTCGAGAAATTTTGGGTACCGATTTGAAAAACGTGGTTTTGAGTAAAAGGCGTTTGAAAATTTGGGAATGAATAAATCATGAAATTTGTCAACTTACATGGAATCATCGATACCAGGCCCATAGTGTAGGTCTTCTACGGTCGACGGAATGTTCATAGCTTCTAAATCCTCGACCTCGGCCATCTAGGTGTATATCTCCCCTTGAAATATAACTTGATATAAGGTTTTATAATCATAAAGAATCGATAACAAAATGTACAGCCTCGTATAGCGGGAGTGACACTTCCGATTATTTACCCAAATTTTTCGGTAAAATTTACGGACAAATTTTATGAAACACTTGATAGAAAAACAGAGAGCTCATTTTCAAAAATGATAACTAGAAAGAATCTGATACGAAGAATGATGAGACAAAATCGCGTGTCAAGTTTATTTTGCTCGGCATTGCTCAGCATAGAAAGTGACATACCGATGAGTCAATTTTTCTTTTTTCGTTTTTTGAATGATTTCGAGCTTCTATCTGATGGGAACTTATTTCGATCATTACAAATATCACCGAGTTTTTTAAGAAAGCTCAAAATTGAAGGCGGCTAGACGAAAAAAGAAACGTATTTTTACACACGACTGGAGGATTTTTTTAATGAAAATTGAGAGTTCCGGGGAAGGTGAATGGTCAATTCGTATTGAGGGGGTCAAAATACGTTGATATGGAGCTATGAAAAAGTTTGGAAATACCAAAAAATGTCTCATCTCGGCCGAAAAGGAGTTTCTTTACTCAATCGCTCGTAATAATCGTTGCCCTTAACATTTTGCACTTCTGTTGGTGTTCGTTCTTTTTGTAAACGTTTGCTCTTCAAAATGCCGTTCGGTTTATTGAGCTCCGATCATTTTTCGATTTTCGGCAGAATTTCAAAAACACTATCGGTTATTGTAAAAAAATCGATTAATTTTTTTTTATTGAAACGATAGAACTATATATGTAAAACATTTTTTCAAAGTTTCAAAGCGGAATTCGAAAAATTTCGAACGTTACAGCCCGTCAACGCTGTGCCTCACCGCTCGGATTCGGAGCGCGCGCCGCAGGCAGAAGTGAGAGCGTACAGGGGCAGGCAGAGATGGGCAAAAAGTAATTTAATTAACAGCTAACAATTGCAATTACTACTGTAAGTGATAAATTAATTACTTTGTAGCAGATTAATTAAGTAATTAATTACCACAAGTACCTAGTGCAATTTAATTCCAATTCTATGTAAACTTCAAACGCGTTTTTCTCAAAACTGCATTTTCGAAATTGGCGTGCAGGATTACTCAAAAACTGTTAAGCCGATTGCATTGAAACATGGTAGAAATATTGATATTATGATACCTTCTACTTGACGAGAAATGTTTTTGAAAAATTAGAAAAAAACTACTTTTTTTATCCAAATTTTACAGGAATTTAGCGTAAAATGTTGATTTTTTTTGTAAATGCATGTCATTCTCATAAATTTGCATATTCTTAATTTTATTTACTGTCAAATAGAAACTACACATGTTCTGACTGAAAAAAAATTGAATTTGCTTTCAAATCAAAGTCTACGGGAATTTAAACTGCAGACTTCAAAAACAAATCTATTGTTTTTACACACTTTAGTTGTGTAAATGGCTGTAGACACTTTTTACACGTTTCAACGTGTGTGAAAAATAACGGTGTAAAATAACACGGATAGATGCGTTCAAACAATACACTTACGCGTGTTATTTTCTTACACACGTTAAAACGTATAAAAAGTGTCTACAGCCACTTACACACTCAAAGTGTGTAAAAACAACACACTTATTTTTGCAGTACTGTATATGAAGGGGATGCTTCGGAATAATAAATTGAATAACAAAAGCTTTTTATCGTCAAAATATATGCATTTATTGAACTGAACTCAACAGTACTTATATATTACTCTGTAGTCTGTATGAGAGGAGTCACTCCTTTTCTTGTCTTCGCATAGGCTAGGTTCTCACGCAGCTTCACGATGACGGCCGCTTTTTGCTTGTCGGTGATGGCCTCGAAACAAAAAAACGTCGCTAAGAATTCAATGCAGCTATCGAGGTTTTGGAAAATAGATTCCAATTTCAGGTTCTTCCACGTGACAAGCTCAAAAATGATCTATAGATGAAACAAAAAGTTGATACCAAATGTGGTCTTCAGTTAACCGGTTAATCAATCGATGTCAAATCAACTAATGAATTTCACGTGATGCCGAAACCAAGGTGATTTTCAAAACATATGATCAATAACTCGCAATTAACACGCTTAAACTGTGTTGCTTTTTTCCGTGTTATTTTTGCTCGTGTGTTGCTATCAACGTGTGTTGTTTAGTCCAATGTGTGTAAATATGCGTCTTGTATGTTGATTCTACACGCTTTATGTGTGTTCGAATAAGCGTGTTATCGATGGGGACAGCTACGGAAGTGTGTAATAATTGAATGCGTAAAAATTGCACACTAACGTGTGTAATTGTAACGCATTACGTGTTGGCAAATGCATAAGTGTGTAGAATCAACATGGCAACGCGTGTTGTGTCTAGCCTTAATGTTGTGTTACTCCTACATACTATGAACACCCGTTAAGGGGACGGTAGGGGTTTCAGCGTGAAAAAAAAACACATTTTTGCGATTTTTTTTCATCTATATGGATGGAGTAAATTTATTGAAACCTTTTGTACAATGTTAAGTGTCATTTTAAGAACATTCCGTGAAATTTGTACGCGAAAATATCCACAAACAACCCAAACAAACAAAGCTTTTCCAAGAACGCCTTTGGAAAAACACCATTTGCGGTGTTCACTGTATCTCAGCTAGAAATTATCTAAAATCAAGTACCATCAAAATTTAGTCAAAGTATCATCAAATCCTCCCCCTAACAGTCTTTGATAATTTTTTTTATTTCTAAATTTTTGGTGGTCATGTAAAGTGAAAAGTGCTATTTTTCACGAAAAATTCCGCCATTTTGGGGGTGGAAAATCCCCTCAATGTAAAAAAAAATCACAAACTAACCGTTGGGGGGAGGTATGTTATATGTAGAAAGTGTGTACCAAGTTTGAAATAAATCGGTCATGTAGTTTTCAAATGGCAGTGAACACGGACTTTGAAAAAGCGGTTTCGAGAAAAACGCGGCACCGGCTTGCTTGTGGATATTTTCGCGTACAAATTTCACGGAATGTTCTTGAAATGACACTTGACAATGTACAAAAGGTTTCAATAAATTTACTCTATCCATATAGATGAAAAAAAATCGCAAAAAGTGTTTTTTCTTTCACGCTGAAACCCCTACTCTCCCCATAAACACGCCTAGTTTTTGCAGTGCTCGCCGACTCACAACTCCTACGGCAACCTTGCTGTAACACTCTGCCACAGCTCCGCCATTCTAATGATAAATTAATTTTAAAAAATTGTTTTGTATACTTAAATATACTATCAAAATATACCTACAGTTTGATAAAGGTATAATAATTATTTCTTAGTTTAAAAAATCCCTCAAATTTGCTTAATTTTTTCCCGCCTAATATCTAGTTTTAAGACGGCTATAGACGCAACGAATTGTTAGGTAATATTAGCGGAATGCGGGTGGTGGTAATATGTTAAAACCCGCAAGGGTATACATTGGAACTCAAGAATTGAGAGCTCAATAAATGAAAAATAAATAGCCGAGGGTTGCGGCGAAAATGAATGGTCATTCGTATTCAGGGGGTCAAAATACATCGATATGGAGCCATAAAAATAAAATCTTCTCACCGCGACAAAAAAAAAGTTTTTTTTTTTTTACTGAATCGTCAAGGTACGCCCAGTAGTTCGTTGTCCCAGGGCCTCCCGCCTTTAAATTCGGCCCTGACCATATTGAACGTCTGAAAATTCGATGAAACATTTTGTACGTGTCCACGAGGATTGTTTCAGTTGACGTTGACGGGCCCGTATGCGCGTCCGATGCAAAAGTATACGTACGGGACGCGATGCGATCGCGTTTGGCCCGATGTCGTCGTCCTCGTCTCATTCGCGCAGTCGGTCGCATATTAATACACCTCGCGGCGCGTTGTTATATATACGGTATTATAGAGAGGCCGAGCCAGCTGCCGGCTCGTTTGCAGCACGCGAGCCTCGAGCTCTCACCTGTAACGTATAGTCTCTCCGCTTCTCTCTCTCTCTCTCTCTCTCTCTCTCTGTCTCTCTCTCTCTCTCTCTCTCTCTCTCTCTCTCTCTCCCTCTCTCTTTCTCTCGTACCCATATTCCCTCCGCGCCTGCCCCGCTTGCTTGTTACATTTTCCGTTGTACTTTTCATTGTATCGGGATGTTGAATAAGTTCTCGCTCTTTTTTTCCTGAAAATTAATGCTTTATCTTGAAAAATCAATCCTCATGCTTTTAAACGTTCCGTAACTGTTGTGTGATCAACTCCCAATGATTCTGCAAGTTCAGCTAGCGTCTGACATGAGTCTTCGTGAAGTCATTTTTGTTCATAAAATATAAACGTTTGAATATTTTTGGATAATTCTCGTTCGACTAATGAAGACGTTTGTTGCACACGTGCAGACCAAATTTCATTACGATTCGCACTTCCGCAAACTTGGAAAACGTGGTTTCGAGAAAAACGCGCTTAGAGTTGAACTGAAGTTTATGTGCGAATAAAATGAAAAGTTTCATACTTATACTTAATCCTTACTTGCCACTGTGGGGTAAGAAACAACGCCACCACTTTTTTTTCTTATGCGAAAATGTATTGAAGACGTGTATTCTACAGAAGTGTGATAAATGGTAATTGTGTTAGATATATATATATATATATATATATATATATATATATATATATATATATATATATATATATATATATATATATAATACCAAAATAATAAATGCCAGGACCTTAGAGTACACCTTTCTCTTCTTCAAAAAGTTCTTCTTCAGCCTTGATCCAAACATCTAATTTTTTGGCTCAACAGAGCATTGGGATGTTAAATAAGTTCTCGCCGTTCGTTTCGTGAAAATGAATGCTTTATTTTAAAAAATCAACTCCTAATGATTCTGCAAGTTCAGCTAGCGTCTAACATGAGTCTTCATGAAGTACCGTAAAATGGGGTTACTCTGAACAGGTTTTGCAAGTTTTTTGTAGGTAACTTTTTGTTAACATCCTAAATTCCAACTTTTTTTGCTCCAATAGAGCAATGTGTCCTTTGGCTATCAAATGTATAAGGAAGTCAATTTTATATATATTTGTTTAAGTGTCGAAGTAACCTCGAGTGTAGGGTTTCTTGACAAGGCATTGAAATTCAACCTATGTCAAAGATGAAGATTAAGAAAAACAACGATTTTTTACAATAAAATTGTCATCTTTATCAAGGAAACCTTTTTACATGGAAATATCAAGTACCCAGGGTACTATTATAGGCACTGATCAGTCTTATAATTATCATGAAGATCAAAATCAAGTTGAGCAACATTATTATAAACTTAAACACCTTTAAACGCGCACACATTGAAACTGTATTTTGGCGCTCTGAAGTAGCCCCAAAAACTGTCAAAGTTACCCTCAATGTCAATGTAACCCCGTTTCACAATAATGCCTCCAATTCAAGACATCAAAATCATGATTTTCGAAGCGTCTAACCCAATCTCTGCATGTTCTTTCCGACAGAGCATGGTCCCGATAAGTCTCAACAAGAATTCTCTGTTCTTCAGCTGCAGATTTTTTTTATAAAGCAGTGCAGTAAAATTCCTCGCGAATACCCTTTTGATGGCACGACATTTGACACGAAGACTATGAAGAAAAAACTTTACACTTTGGCAAAATGGCAAACACTGAATTTACCATCTTAAACTACACGCAGGCAGTTCTGGTAACGCCATCTGCTGGAAAACAACGAGAACTTATTCAACGTCCTAGAATTATCCGCGGGTCCTCCTGACCGGTAAGATCCCCATCGATGGGCTCGTTTTGACGACGCGCATCGACCACTCTAACTTCGTTCAAATAGAAGCGTACACTGTCGATGAAAAAAAATAACGCTTGAATTTCGTTCGTTCCGTTTTGAAATATACAAGTTGCTGATCGATGTAGCGCAACGTGTATCCTCGGCTCGAACATACAACGCGCGCGCGGGGTGGCGTGCAGGCGAGAGGACCGCGGCGCGGAGAAGGACCCTTCTCCTATATATTTATATGCATAATACACACACACGTGTATATTTCCGTATGGAAGGGCATGATAAATAATCGCGAAGGTTAACGGTGCTCACCGTGGATATTTGTTAACTAGAAGGAGAGTAGGCGGTGGAATACTTACGGCGTCATTATGCTCGCATAAAGTGGTGCATCGGTGGTGCATATACGGGTCCTCGGCTCGAAAGCTGTACCTACGAGCTGCCGCCGCCGTGGCACAGAGTCTCGGCCGATTCTCCCGATCGATCCCCGCGCCCCTGTGCGTACGTACATCGATCGTTTCGTCCTAGCTTAAGGAGCGAGTCGTCTATATCTATATACATACCCGATGTATTACGATGATATATACGAACGGCGTAGCGTGTATCTTGCCGATATGCGTTTCGTACGAGGGCTCGCAACGATAAATCGTACATATACATAATACGAGTTAGGGCTATCCGCAGCAACGAGGCTACCCTTCGATTAACGATCCTCATCATTTTTTCATTCCCGCCTTGTCTCTCTCTCTCTCTCTCTCTCTCTCTCTCTCTCTCTCTCTCTCTCTCTCTTGGTCACCGTGCACCTACGGAATATAACACGGATTTATCAGAGAAGAAACAAAATAAGATCTTTTGGGATTGCAGGGTAGCATAGGTGTGCTTGAAGAACACGGAAGGAAAAAACGAAAATTGGCGTAGTGTGGACACGTCCGGTTTTGTTCGCCAGCTCTTTTGTATACGCTCGGACAAAAGATTTATTGTGTTCTAATAAATTGGCACGTTGGAACATAATTTATTAGAAATTAATAAATGTTTACTCGTATGGAGACAGTTTTTATGTGATTGTAACTACAGCATTTATTCGGCGTCACCAAATATGTTTTTTTACGTGCCGATTTTTCACATCAATTAAAAGCCATATTTAAAATAGAATTATCAGCGATGAAATGAAAAGTTTTTCGGGATTGCAAATGTCGCGCCGCTGCAGAACGATTAAGGCGTTACCCTTACTTGTAGCGCAAAAAAAGGCCTTTTTCGTGAATTTTTTTAAAGAAAACTACAAAACTATTTTAATCGATCAATATTCCATCTTAAAGAACACATCTTGAAGAACTTTCAGTAATGTTTTTATTGAAAAATATTACATTGTTTAGTGGCAAATGGCCGTCAATGAAATAATGTTTTTATATACACGGTTTGCGGTGACCAACATTGCGGCGAAGTGGATCATCTGAAAAAAAAAATGCGGATGGATTTAGTCAAATATAAGTATAAACTAGTCTTTAATCGAAGGATTTTGAAAAATATTCATTTTTCACAAAATGGCGGACAGTCAAAGTTAATGGTTCGATTTTAACGAAAAAAATCGAACGATTAACGACTACATTTTTATGTATTAAATAAGCCTGCAAAATTTCGAGAAGTTCGGTTCATTAGTGTTCGAGTAATCTTGGCCACCGACTTCAGAAATGACATTTTGAGAAAAACGCGTTCAAAGTTTCTCTTTCAACGCTCTTTCAACGCGGATTCTTCTCTTTCAACGCTCATATCTCAGTCAATTTTGTTCGGATCGACTTGAAATTTTCAGGACATATTCTCAGATACTTATACTTCAAAAAAATGCAATAAAAAAAATCGATTTTTTCAAAATCGCAAGTGGGGGTAACGCCTTAAAAAAAGAAACATCGTGTCTAAGTTTGATATTCTATTCTCGGTTGAGGTTGTTTGGCGCGGAAGCGCAGCGCTCCGTACTCTCTAGGCACCGGTCCTTCGGGATTGCTAATGTCACGCGCTCGGTAACCTTTCGCCAAGTATTAATGCTCGTTTCGTGTTAAGAAGTCGATTAGTCCGTTGCGTCAAAGCCGCGCGCATACTCGGCCCTCGTACGTTAAACGCGCCGTATCCGCTTGTACTCTCGCGCATGTACAAGCCCGCGCGGGGCGAGGAAGTAACAAAACACGGAAAACGCATGGCCCGAGTTAAGTAGGTACGGTGGGAAAAGCTTCCGTTTTCCCGTATACACGAGGCGTCATGAATAATCGTAGGGAGAGGCGCGAAAAGGTTTTGCGTCCGAAGAAGAATGCGATAGGGACTTTGGTACGGAGCTTTTTCAATCGCGCGCTCGCACGATGATCCCTCGATTCCCTTAGGGTAAGAGGCGTCATCCGGACACGTCCGTGCCGAGGTTATCGAGAAAGCAACAAGAAACGAAGAAAAAAGCATCAAATTAATAATAAAAAAATTATCCTACGTTCCCCTCGATTAGGCTTTCATTGATTGAATAAATGATGATAAGTAAATTGCGATACGTGATAGACGGAGGGATATCGCGGGCGTGCGCGCCCGCTCAGGGCATCCTCGCCGCTCTCATACTGCGGTTTTAATATACTTTCCCACGCGTGCTTCACGCCATGAGAGAGTATGGCCTCGACCTCCAGGAGCAACTTACGCGCCCGGGTCTTTGCCGTATTTTCTCTTGCCTTCCTCGAACACTCCCCGCCTGTACCTGTACCCCCCCCCCCCCCCCCCCCCGCGTACATGCAGCACTTTACGAGAGTGTTGTTTCTCTTCGAGAGCTGGATGATTGTGCGCGCTCGACACGCATCGCTACGTACGTGTACGTGGCTGTGTGTGCACCTAAATATCTCGAAATACATAGGTATATAGGGGGCGAGGGAGGGGGGAACGTCCCGACCGCCCGGTAGTCATTTAAACGGATCTGCATATTTTAACACGAACACTTGCGTCGATCATTATCCTACGTTCCAACTCGAGCATCCTCGAGCCGAGGATCGTAGGACTCTCCTTTCCAAATTGTACACGGCTCTCCCGACTATCTCTTCCAGCTGTACAAAGCCCCTGACATAACCCAATCAGGACCAATGGCATTTTTATTATCATTAGCATTGCCCTCGCGTAGAGACGCAAAAAGTAAACGCACGTACAAATACTTGGATTAATTTTATTGCCGAATGGACAATGATTTTCTATTGGAATAATCGAGAGAGAGAGGGTACGACGAGTGCAACACTTATTTTCATCGCGCTGTTGGCTTCGTTAGGATGAACTTGTAGGCTTGATTGGAGAGAAAACTATCGTGATGATTCGAGAGTGGAGCTCAGCTGTATTTTATGTGGACTTCGAATCGCGAGCATGCCCCCCCAGATGATTTTGCCATGTCTTCGAGCATCTCATTGGGAGTAGCACCTCGCATTGTGAATCGGTCCCAGCCACGCTGTAACGACCGATTCATTTTCTGAGAACACGTTGCATCGAAGCGTGCGCAACACTCGACGCTTCGTGTTATCCGAGTACCTCGTACTTGTCTCTCGGGCTCTGGTCAGCTCAGATATTTATCTACCGCCTCAATTTCGAGCTTGACTCGTCGAATGGAGCGAAAAATAATCATATTTCTTTCGATGCTTTTGGCTATTTTCGCGATATCCTCAATGTCATGGACACAGAATTCGAAGACTCGAAGCGCAGTCTGAAGAATGGGAGGCATGGTCGGTTAAGGTCGCAGGTCACAGTAACGGGTATAAAATCATGTGCGAATTTGACGATATTTTTTCGTATAAAAACGTGATTCGATCATAAAATTAATAACACATCTATTTAGTATCAATATCAAGCTGTTAGAAATTAGTTTTTTTTTCGATGTACAGAATGGCCGACTACTAATATTTTATTTTATCTTTTTTCTAGGCACTCCACGGCGTGATATTTAGCATCCATAATTTTTTACCTAGAACCAAAAACAAAAATTCTCGTCAATCTACATTAGAATACGTAGAGAAGTACGTACGGAATTGAAAAAATATTGTTTTATTCAAAAGTTGTAGGTATTTGAACTTAAGAAATGAATTTTGAGTGAAAAATTTCGTTATAACTGCTCATAAAATGAAAAGTTTTCGATTAATCCGAAATTCCGTACGCACTTCTCTGCGAGATGCAATTAGGAACCTAACTTTTAAATTTGAAGTAAATCGAGTGAAAATTGTTGAAGTTATTTGTCACGCCAATTGGAAAAAAGCTGTTTCGAGAATTTTCGAGTAGCCGGCCATTTTGTACATCGAAAGAAAATATATATTTTCTAACAGCTTGATATTCATACTAAATAGATGTGTAATTAATTTTATGAGTGAATCACTTTTTCATACGAAAAAAATTGTTAAATTCGCACATGATTTTATACCCGTTACTGTGGCCTAAGGCCTCAATGAAGCAGCGTTTCGAAAAGCACCTCCAATAGGGTATTGTACATAATTGTACGGACATCATCTTAAATGGTTAATTATTTTATATTGTGCACACCATTTTTTTTGTCTTCGTGAATGTCATTATTTACGATATAAATCGGCAATACAATGGAGCCGGGTTGAATTTCCGAACTTTGAATTATCAGAACGTTCAAAACTCCGAAAGAATACTGCCCCGAAAGATCAAAACTCCGAAAGAATTTTACACGAAAGACCAAAACTCCGATAATCTGAACATCGTCAAAATAATTCGGCTATGGAGATTTTAAAAGTTTTAAAATTTTCAATAAACCGATGAATTATTTCAAGATTTTTATTTATTAAGAAGTGATTTAACGTCAATTTTGAAATTTGTCTAGACAACGTTATACGTTCTACATAATTTACAGTAAATTGTGTAGACTTTCGCTAGCATGATCTTGACGAACCTTGTAATTTCGGAATATTGAGGGTTTATGCCACTCTAGAAGCCGAAAAAATAAGCTTTTTGGGGATTTTTTTCAGAAAAACTACAAAATAAATCGAGATTACAAAAAGAGTGTTTATCATACATATCAGTGACTGTATATAATAATTGTTTTGAAGCGATTAACTTCAAAATGGCGGCTGTGCAGCGTTTATTTTAAAACTGCATTTTTTAAGTTGGCCGGAAACATAACTCAGACAATTTTCCATCGATTCACTTGAAATGTTGAATATATCTTGAAAAATACACTGTCTATGGAAGTACGTAGGAATTTTTTTATATTGCATAGTTCATTTGTTATTAACAATTATCCAACGATTTTTTAGGCATATTTTTTACTTTCCAAATATTTGCCTAAAAAAGCCCATTCTTTCGGCCTCTAGCCTTGAAATTAGGAATTTTAAACCGTCGGCGCATTCGAAGTTGGGAATTTCAATACGGCCCCCATGTCACCATCATGCCAGCGAAAGTCTACACAGTTGACTGTAAATTATGTAGAACGTATAACATTGTCTAGACAAATTTCAAAATTGACGCAATATCACTTATTAGAAAAATAAATCTTGAATTAATTCGTCGATTTATTGCAAATTTTGAATCTTTCAAAACTTCCATGGCCGAATTATTTTGACGGTGTTCAGATTTTCTGAGTTTTGGTCTTTCGGGTAAAATTCTTTCGGAGTTTTGAGACTTCTGATCATTCAAAGTTCGGAATTTCAACCCGGCCCCATCTTGAATTTCGGAACATTAAAATGCGGAATTTTAAACCGTCGGAGCATTCAAAGTTCGGATTTTCAACCCGGCCCCAATAAAATGTATATATTCAACCAGACTGCCAAAACGCTCCCGTTGTTAGATATGTAGTCACGTGACGCCTGTGACTCCACATGCCAGTAAAGAAGGTAGAAGACCTATATCGCCGCTGAGTTGTCGCACAGCAAACCTTCCTCTCCATTCTTATTCTAAAGTTGACAACATGCTTCACTCTCACTACGAATAATCACGAATGAACAGAAAAAAAACCCGGAAATACACTGAAGTATCTAGAAAATCGCTCATTACTCGTCACAGGACTCGCAGTGACAATCCGTTTACTGGCATGTCACGTCACTAGAGATCTAACCAATCCCAAAGCGTTTTCGTTCACGTACCCAACCGTTCAAATTTATCTTCATAATTGAAAGATTGAAATAAATGAAAATAATGCATATTTTTTCGATAAAATGATAGAAAATGCTTCTTTTGGGATGACGAGAGAATGAACCATCTTAATATAGTCGAATACCCTATTCCGAAGGGCTACACTCGCGAACTTCCACATTGCGATGAATGGACCAAGAGTTGATTATGGGGTGACACGAAACGTCCCTATTTCCTGATAAATCGATTGGTCACCCAGGACTTTGCCGTCGAACTCACGTCGTTCTCGTCTCCGCGAGGTTTTGAGGTAGCTCTGTAGGAACACGAGTCGGGGGTGTACCTCCTCCGCAAACGGAGCGTTCCGGATGGTTACCGAGTAGACGAGGTAGGCTGGTAACAGAGTGCGTATACATATAAACGTGAAATCCTGAGTGAAATGGAAATGCGTGGACAGCAGCAGGAGACAGGGAAACCCCGTGGTTTCGTGCTGCCGTTGATGGGGCCATGAGAACTAGAGGAGGAGGAGGACGACGACGACGACGATGACGATGACACGGTGGTAGTTTCAGCCCTTGTGCGTTTGTAGCGGGTTCAGTTGGGGAGCAGAGGGAGGTAAAGTAAGAGAGAGAGAGAGAGAGGTTTGCAGAGCATGCCAGGGTTCCCGTCGGGCAAAGAGGTTCTTCCTGCGGTCTCCCATGGTCGTTTCGTGTCAGAGGCACTCGGATAGCTTTGGCGCAATCACACAGGGCTAAAGAGCAGTCACCGTATAACCCGTAGGATGTCGAACGGCCCAGGGGAATTTCGTACGAGCGTCGCAAAGAGAATCCCCGCATTCTCTCTACTCTCCACTCTTGGTTCTCTGGCATCGATAAGAGCGCTTTGCTTGAGAAATTCCTAACTGAGAGAAGCTCGCGAGAGCCAGAGCGAGGGAGAGAGAGAGAGAGAGTGAGAGTATGTGTGTGTGTGTATATTGGACGCTGGAGTGTTTGGAATCAAATTGCCACAGAGAGAAGAAGAAAAGAGGGAGAGAGGAAGAAGGAGAGAAGCTTGGAGTGTTGTAACGTGCGAGTGAGATGAGAGGACGAAAGATGTAGTAGGGAAAATAAGTTTAAGGAGCGAAGGCGAGGCAATGTATATAGCAAAGGGGAGCAGCAACGCTGAGCGGTGCAGTTTATTTCGGTCGGGTTAATTAGTGTTGCCTCGCGAGGTTTACGGTTGACATTTCGTTGGTTCGTTGGTTCGTCGTCGTCGTCGTCGTCGTCGTTGGTCTTTCTCTCTCTCCCGGTCTCTGTCTTTCTCTGGACTCGACGAGAGGGCATCGAAAAGGGGTCCGGTGGGGTATATGGAAGGGGATTGCCTGAGCCAGCCGGCTTTTTTACGGCGACATACTGGTCGGCCATACCACCAGTGGAAGAGAGAGAAGGAGAGATCCCGCTTCGTTTCACTCGCGCCAACGAAGCTACCAAGAGCCAGCGAAGAAGAGTCAGTAGAGGACGAAGAAGTTGCGTTCGCGCGAGTGGTCCCGCGCCCCAATAAAACTCTAAAGGTTTTCAAAGGCGCCAGCCGATCGTCTGGAGCCCGAGAGTCTTCCTCATCCCTTATTTTCTTACAACTGGAAACGTATCGCTCGTTGCGAGGCTTGCTCGTCGTGAAACAACGCGAAGGTATACAATATAGGAATGGTGAAGATCCTACAGACCCTACTTGACAAACACATCCTTTTGTTCTATCGACGAGGAGGATTCCATTCCACAGTGCGAACACACCGTTTTACTGCCGAGAGATTAGGCCTCGGGGGTTTTCAAAATTCAAGCGTACGTATAACTATGTAACGTTACGCCGGCAACCGCCGACCGTTTCTCGTATGGCCCGTCGTAAAAATCCCCGAAGACCGAATTTCGTGTTTTGACGCGGCTGTGGGACGAACTATCCAACTAGACGCGGAGAAAACAAAGAAGAGATAAGAGCGAAGGGACGTTTGCGACTAGCCGAATCTCTGTATTCTTTATCTTTGACCTCACCAACTGGTTGTGTACAAATGCTTGACTTTGCCGTCGAAGCGCCGAAAATAAACAGGGAGGAAAACTCGGGCGCGTTATCCGTTGACTAGCCTGGAGCGGATTTTCACACGTAAAAAGGACCTTTCGGAACCCGGCTTTTTTTTGCCGCTGTCAGAGGCGCAAGGAATCGTTTGAAATTCGATAATAATGACGAACATACCACACTGCAAAAACAATGACTGTAGACACTTTTTACACGTTTTAACGTGTGTGAAAAATAACGGTGTAAAAATAACACGGATAGATGCGTTCAAACAACACACTTACGTGTGTTATTATCTTACACACGTTAAAACGCGTGAAAAGTGTCTACAGCCATTAACACACAAAGTGTGTGAAAACAACGCACTTATTTTTGCAGTACTGTATACGCAGGGGATGCGTCGGAATGATACATTGAATAACAAAAGCTTTTTATCGTCAAAATATATGCATTCATTGAACTGAACTCAACAGTACTTATATATTACTCTGTAGTATGTTTGAGAGGTGCCACTGTTTTTCTTGTCTTCGCATAGGCTAGGTTATCATACAGCTTCACGATGACGGCCGCTTTTTGCTTGCCGGCGATGGCCTCGAAACAAAAAAACCTCGCTAAAAATTCAATGCAGCTATCGAGGTTTTGGAAAATAGGTTCCAATTTCAGGTTATTCCACGTGACAAACTCAAAAATGATCCATAAATGAAACAAAAAGTTGATAGCAAATGTGGTCTTCAATTAACCGGTTAATCAATCGGTCAAATCAACTAATGAATTTCACGTGACCGTAACCAAAGTGATTTTCAAAACATATGATCAATAACTCGCAATTAACACACAAACTGTGTTGCTTTTTCCCGTGTTATTTTCCCTCGTGTGTTGCTATCAACGTGTGTTGTTTAGTCCAATGTGTGTAAATATGCGTCTTGTGTGTTGATTCTATACGCTTTATGTGTGTTCGAATGAGTCTGTTATTGATGGGGACAGCTACGAAAGTGTGCAATATTTGAATGCGTAAAAATTGCACACTCACGTGTATAATTGTAACGCATTACGTGTTGGCAAATGCATGAGTATGTAGAATCAACATGGCAACGCGTGTTGTGTCTAGCCTTAATATTGTGTTACTTCTACATACTTCGAACACACGTTAAACACGCCTAGTTTTTGCAGTGCATTGATAAGAATTCTTTTTCACAATAAGATAGTTATCTAAAAGTGCACATGCGGAGGTTATTCTTTCGACTTTCTCAACGTCAAATGCCAAAAGCGTTTTCAACCGTTGGACGAGCACGGCTTGACCTGTAGTTAAAAACTCTCTTTCTTAAAACCTTCAAAGCAAACGCATCATCAGCAATGATTACATATGGTAGTTTGTAATGAAATCCAACTATTTCACATGGAGGTGGTTAAAATTTAATGCCCAGCATACATTCTACTACCCAATGGACTGCCAATACAGCTGAATCATGCATGCGACCATTCCTTCCGATATCGATATGATCAAACACATCGAAAATCTATTATTAGTCATAAAATTGGAAATAATTACCTTAACGAAGCGAGTTGTTGTCCAACAACTTGACATATGCCACTAACAGGTTAGGTGGTGTTGCCAATGCAAGAAAAAATAAAACAATTAAAAGCACTGCGTACTCTTTGGTAGCGCGCACTCTTTGGTGACTGTACCCGATTTTGCTTCTCGCATAACCGTATACTTCTTAAGGCTTTAGGCCACAGTAACGGGTATAAAATCATGTGCGAATTGGACAAGTTTTTTTCGTATGAAAAAGTGATTCACTCATAAAATTAATTACACATCCATTTAGTATGAACATCAAGCTGTTAGAAAATATGTATATATTTTTTTCGAGATACAAAATGACCGACTACTAATATTTTCTTTTGTTATCTTTTTTTTAGTCGTTCCGCGGCGTGAAATTTAGCATCCACAATTTTTTACATAGAACAAAAAAAATGTTTGAACTTAAGAAATGAATTTTCAGTGAAAAATTTCGTTATAACTGCTCATAAACTGCTCATAAAATGAAAATTTTCCGATTAATCAGAAATTCCGTACCTACTTCTCTTCGAAATGCAATTAGGAACATAATTTTTAAATTTGAAGTAAATCGAGTGAAAATTGTTGAATTCATTTGTCACGCCAATTGGAAAAAAGCTGTTTCGAGAAGTTTCGAGTAGTCGGCCATTTTGTACATCGAAAAAAAAAAGATATATTTTCTAACAGCTTGATATTCATACTAAATAGATGCGTAATTAATTTTATGAGTGAATCACTTTTTCATACGAAAAAAATTGTTCAATCCGCACATAATTTTATACCCGTTACCGTGGCCTGAGGCCTTAAGAATATGTGGCGTTACTGATGTCAACAACTCATTCCACCCATTTTCCTGCATCCGGGTGTAATTTGTGCAAGAGCTCCCCCCGACAATAACCGAGTCGAATCTCTCAGTTATTTGCTAACCGGTTGCTTATCGAATCAGGAAGAGAGCTTTGTATTCAGCTTCTAGCGGTTGACGCATCTCCCTCAAAGCACGCGTTACGCTTTCTCTCGTTACCGTTTGATGATTCGGCATTGGGGCTTGAACGCGGGAACGTCGCATGTGCGAGGTGGTACCCGTGTGTCGATGGAAATCGATACCCATCGATGCGGAGCCCTCCAGCACTCTTCCCGCAATGTCCGCAATGCCCGGCGTCGTAACAAAGGTATCGGCCATATCCGCGCGTGTAATTCGCCGGTTCGCGCGCGTCGCAATTCGCCCGCATAGGGCTCGATGCGATATCGTATCGGCAAATATAAAACGATAAAATTTGTTAATCACAATGTAGGCTGATACGACATAATTCTCGTACACGGATGACGCGAGTAACAAAAAGGCCGAGCCAATTAAATACGAGCTCGAAGAGTCACGAATGGGGCTATTAAAATTTATCTTTGACTGAATTTTGTAGGGTTGTTATCGCGACGCGCAATAATGACTTTGCATCACGAGTGGACACGTGTCGTTGAGCCGTTGCGAAATTTAACAATAATCCCAGTTAGTTGTCCCATCGATAAGCTGCTTTATTTTTTTCCTCGATGCACCATCGTCGAGTATCGACCGCGTTTAACGCGACGGACATACACCAAGAAGAAAGGAAAAATAAGAAAAATGCCGTTGCGGTCTAGAAACGCTATTAGAGAGACAACTTGTGAGGGTTTCGGCTGACATTTTTCGTTAAAGAGTCCAGTTTTCCCAAACAGATATTATGTCCCATCGGTTGTTATCGATGGGCGTAAGCCCCGGCAGGTCACCGGGTTTACGCCGAGGACGGTAAATCACGGACAGGAGCCGAGAAGAGTATTCGGCAGTCGCAGGTAGATGCGCGTCATCCGGCCTTGCGTAGTCCCATAGACCACGGGGTTACGCCGTATACATCCGTTTGACCGGGTCGGTGAAGATACCCAAGGGGTCATCTTATCTCGTATCCCCGTAGCCGTGTAAGCAGTCGAGCGACGACTCGTCTGCTCGTAGACGACCTACCTGTCGCCTAATCCTATTAGCGTACGGTACCAACCGAGAGCGTTTCCTCCCTCGTCGTCCCTGCCGGGCCGAATCGACCGTACGATTTTCCATTCGTACTCTACGAGGGCCGTTTCTCGTGTTGGTCAAGGAAGCGGGCATTGCTTCCGGCAAGATGACCAACGGCTGGAGGGGAGCTTAACCCCATTGGAAAATCGGCTAATGGTCCGTGAAATAATTGCAAATTAGCCTCTGTCGAGAAGATCCGTTGAGCCGCGTGCCGTGATCGCACAAAGAGAACAAACGCCGTTGTTGCGCAAAGATAAACGAAGAGACCCGAGTCGACATTTCCAGCCTATTTTAAAGGCCTTTGATCCTATGTGAGCCTCACTTGAGTCTGTTTACTGCTAGAAGTCCTACTATGGGCCGCCACATGCTATTCCTTCACTGATTACCTCCTGCCAGGCCCTTATACTCCTACCTAACCTAGCTGAAGTCGTTGAAACTCCTATTTTGCTGCTAGAAGTCCTACTATGGGTCCTAACATGCTCTTCCTTTGCTGCTTACCTCCTGCATTGGCCCTTATACTCATACCTAACCCAGCTGAAGTCGTTGCAGCTCCTCTTTTGATTGCGTTTGGACCTATCGCGCATTTGCCTGTTTCGAGGGTTGGGATGGTCGCATTCGAAAGAGCGGGTCTGATAGTTTTCATCAACCGTCATCCGTTGGACTAGGTGGGACCGCGCGTTCGCCGTAGAGGCCTACTTTTCCAATGGCCTTTCCATTATCTCCACCCAGCGAACCTTTCGCATTCGCTTCAAACTGGCCCCTGCAGCTCCAGCAACTCTCCAAAGTGGAAGAAATGGATCTTGGGCAAATAGTTACAACATGTTTTATAAGAATTGCCCTCACGTATGCATGTATACGCGGATCCCTATAGCAGGCACGCATGCATACGTATATGTACTAGTACACGTGTGTTGGTGTATGCTTAGGCATGTATGTGTGCGGCTATATACGTGTGTCTACGCATGCGCGTATTCAGGCATATGTATCTCTATATGCGTAATAGAGTGTATGCGTGGAGAAAAGGGAAATTTGTTCCCGTTCTAGGCCCTAAGTAGGTGCTCATTTTATATTGAATACGAAGCTACTTGACTGCCATTATCTCCTACCACTGTGAGGATCTGGAGGGGCAAAATCGGCGGAAAATTTCGACTCGGGTTTACTGCCTCTATCACCTACCACTGTGAGGATCTGGAGGGGCAAAATCGGCTGCAAATTTCGACTCGGGCTTGCTCAGTTGGATGGAAAACCCGCCGTCACCGGTACCACGGCCTCACCTCGCCGTTGCTCATGTCCGCGACATGTTCAACGGGTAAGACAGGCGCGAGCGGCTAAGAATTTGGCGTGGGATCAGCCGAATGGCGGAACGAAAATGCCCTGCAAGTAGGTACATCCGTATAGGAAAGAGCGAGCGAGATAGGGAGAAAGAGAAAACGTGAGATTTATTCGAGGCCCTGGCCACGGGCTTGACAAGAGTCGACTCGCGTAAACACACTCGTTCCTCCTTGTTCTCGATGCTGTTTGTTGCGCGGGGGTGACTCTCTCGAGGAGGTTGAACGAGACGAGGATTTTCCACGGCACGGCGAAAGGTACAGGGAGGTTCGGGGGCGGAGGGGCGGCAGATCTCCGGAGGTTCGAGTCGATCCGAGGGATGAAAATAGCGTAGTTTTACGGTGGTGTTTCGAGCAGTCGGCAAATGGAGGGGTAGAGTAGGGAAACGGTGGCGAAGGGCTGTTCCATCGGGAGGAAGACGCCTGGGAACAACCAAACGGACCAATGAAACGACCAGTCGACACCCGATGGGCCGTTACGGTGGGCTTTGGAGATGGCCGCGATTGGCGCTTGGCCGTACGAAACCGCCCACCCGATCGCAGGTGGGGGAAGATGTTGCTTCACGTGACGCTCGCCAGAGGGTCGAGCGAGCCGAGTCCCGAGTGTTGGAAGCCCACCGAGTGGTGTGGGTAGAATTGAGTCAGTCGTAGTCTGGAGAGCCCCGAGACAGGGACGGACGCGATCGTGCCGCCGACACGAGGATATAGCGCTTCACGCTACGCGCAAACCCCAAAATTCTTACGCGTTCCGCAATGTCATCCTTCATCCGTGTGCAGATGATCCGCTGAACTTCATCTTTCCCTCCTCCTCGTCTTATTCTTCGTTTTTTTTATGTAGTTTTTTTTACAACCATTCGTTGATGATCAATATCGATCGTCGTTTTGTCGCGAGTCCCCCGTGATCCGGTGCTTCGAGGTCCTTGCCAATCGATGGATCCCTAGTGTTTGGCCGTGGTGCTGGTTCTTCGTTGAGATCGCGACAAATTGGAGAGACAGAGAGAAAGCATGTCGGCGGGACAGAGTGGCGGATCGCTCCGGGACAGTTTGAGAAGGTGGATGTCCTGATGACAGGCCCGAGGACTCGGGTTAACTACACGTCACGCCGCGGATCTCATCCGAGTCCGATTGTCGGAGGATTTAATCGGGCAAGCGAGGGGGGCGCTCGGCACATTCTCAGCCCATCGGTTTCTTTGCGGGGCAGAGGAAAAACGGGAGAGACTCGAGTGATCGTAGAAAGTGAGCAGTGCGCGGCAGGTGCTTGGTGATTAATATTTGAGTGTTCTCCATTTCGTTATTTCCCTACGCCGGGTCCTTAACGGAGACGATAAAAATTGGAGGAACGCTGACATGTCGGCGTACGCTCAGTTCGGATACTCGTATCCGTCGGCTTCTCAGGTAAGATTCGCTCGGCGAATTCACTCGCGATTTATCCCGTCCCGTATTCAAAATCCATGCGGCTATTGGGGGGGCTTGAAGTTTGGAAGAAATCAGCCGTATCGATAGATTTAAAACCACCCACCCCCCACCCCCCCTGGGAAGTGTAACGAGGAGCACCTGTTCACGCGCGGCCCTCCGAGCGACGGCCGTCGCTTCGCGTGAAAGTCGGAATATTTTCTCGAACGTGGGAAGCCTGGGTGAAGAATCGCGTCAGCACCACAGACTCTATTGTACTTGGATAACTAGAAACGGGGGGGGGGGGGGGCAATGCTTGATCATTTTTTCCACTTGCTCTTTAACGAATCGAGTAGTGTCGGCACAGGCAGACTCTACGCAATTACCTCTGTACCTAGTTACTAGTATCGCTAGTCGTAACGCAGCGACCGCATTGCTCTCGGCTGGTTACCCAATCGAGCTACGGCCGACACGCGTGTTACTCAACGAAACTTTCTTCTCGCGCGTTCGGCACTGGAGAAAAACTCAACGACGGACATTCACGCTGGATTATCGTTGTATTATAGCGAATCGAAAGTTGCCGATTTTGGTACAATCATTGAAACATTATTGCACGTAGCTTTGTTTCGGTGCCGAAATTTCACTTGCACGTGCGCCGTGATATTTGCAACGGGGCACATGTTAATGTGTCTTTGAGTTCGATCGATAAATCAATAATGTTCTAAAGGTTCTTCCGTAGATGAAGATGTCGCATTGATGGAAAAATAGACCCTCCGCATGTCCATTCAGTGTGGGATTTGCCAATGGGCCGTATAGGCCGCGGGGATTGCAGAGGCCCCTAAAAAGGCCTAGTGATTGAGGTGGGATTTTAGAGGCACCTAAAAAGGAATTTTAGAAGCACCTAAAATGGCCAAGTGATTAAGGCCTTAGGCCACAGTAACGGGTATAAAATCATGTGCGAATTTAACCATTTTTTCGTCCGAAAAAGTGATTCCCTCATAAAATTAATTACAATGGAAAATATATATATTTTTTTTCGATGTACAAGATGGCCGACTACTAATATTTTCTTTTGTTATCTTCTTTTTAGGCGCTTCGCGGCGTGACATTTAGCATCCACAATTTTTTACCTAGAACAAAAAACAAAAATTCTCGTCAATCTACATTAGAATACCTAGAAAAGTACGTACGGAATTTGAAAATATTGTTTTATTAAAAAATGTAGGTATTTGAAGTTAAGAAATGAATTTTCAGTGAAAAAATTAGTTATAACTGCTCATAAACTGCTCACAAAATGAAAAGTTTTCGATCAATCAGAAATTCCGTACGTACTTCGCTGCGAAATTCGATCAGGAACATAACTTTTAAATTTGAAGTAAATCGAGTGAAAATTGTTGAAATTATTTGTCACGCCAATTGGAAAAAAGCTGTTTCGAGAAGTTTCGAGCAGTCGAGCATTTTGTACATCGAAAAAAATATATATATTTCCTAACAGTTTGATATTCATACTAAATAGATGTGTGATTAATTTTATGAGTGAATAACTTTTTCATACGAAAACAAATTGTTCAATTCGTACATGATTTCATACCCGTTACTGTGGCCTATACTTAAGAAAAGTATAAATCCAGCACCATTCGTTAAATCCAATGGACACTGCGAATCGCATTGCTATATTTTCGCGACAAATTACACAGCTATCAGCGTCTCACCAGTGTGACTTTTAATACCCTGGTTAGGAGACTATATCCGAGGGTGAATCAAAAAGTTCTTGGAATCACTATAAAAATATACGTAAATTCAAACACAAATATTTTATTTTTACACATAACCTCTTCCTACTTCTATACATTTAGAAGACCGCTTTTCACACTTTTTTATTCCTTCCTTAAAAAAACACTTTCCAACTCTTCACAGCTCGATCTACATCTTTTAAATTCAGCAACCGAGTAAGCGACCGTAGAATAGGGTAAAGCGTCAGCCCCGATGTTGCCGACAGTCCAAAAGAAATTCCCTCGCGAGCATTGCTTTCAGGCACATGTATTTTATCACTGCACGTAACTCCCTTTTCTCCACATTTGAGTATTTTTAACAACTGTTTGCACGAAATAATTAACGTAAAAACAACGCGACCAAATCGACTCAAACTTTGTATAAATATTGTGGGATTGACACTCTTCAAAATAAATATCAAACTACCCCCAAAGATACTATATCAATAAGTATTCTATACTGAGTACTTTTTTATTCACCCTCGTGCATACATACACAGTTTGGTATGCGCTCCGTACACAGTTGCACCGAATACGCATGAATATAGGATCCGTAATACATGTGCGGGGGGGGGGGGGGGGGGGGTGGTGATGGTGGCTTTTATCCGAATGGGGCAGGAAAAAGCTCTTTGCTCGATCGTGGCAGCTCTCGGTGGAACATTGCTATAATTGACTAAACGCATTCCCGCCCGTTCCCTTATCGCAACACATCGGCTGTACAGAGATATATGTGTTGATATAAGTAAGCAACGGTGAATAAATAAATTAATATACAAGTACATGCGGGTATAGATTCGCGCGTACAAACGTACACGGATGGCCGTCCGGGGCACGGCTCGTACCCCGCGCATACCCTTCCGCACGGAGCAGCCGGAAAACCGGTTGTTCTCCACAGGTGCACCCGCCGCTTCTTCCCCACAAACGCGCCTCGTTCGTTTCACACTTGGCGTGTAAAATTGGCCGAAGAGGGGCCTACGGATTCACCCGAGTCCGCTACTTTGTTTTCCCCACAAATTATAAACTCATCATTCAATGAAACAAAACAAATAATTCGGCATCATTCGTGTCGCTCGTGTTCCTGCTATTTTTACGAATCGCGCCGACGAGGCGTTGCTCGGGCGTATCATCGTCGGCATCTCGCGCGGCACCCCGACGTGTTTATTGAGCTTTTGAGACTTGAAACGCCAATGTCGTCGTCGTTGCCGACCTCGACGAAGACGAGGAGGCGGAGAGCGTCTTTGCGAGGAATTCGACGGGAATTGCGCGCGTAGAGAGGCACCAAGTAAAAATACATCGAGTCCGTTGTACAGTGTAGCTTCGTTTCTTACTCGTCCTTTCGCTCGTCTCAACCGCTGTATTGTACCGTCAATTTCAGGGACTCCTCAATGCCGCGAATAAACGACGTGACTCTTTCACCCAACGTTTGGCACTCGTTCGAAGGGCCGTTTGCGCACATTTTCCGTACTCGTGCTAGCATCGCGCGTCAAACGCGGTATGCCGATAAGTAACGAATGTTCGGCGAGCAAGTAAGAATGTATTGTCAATAGCCGCGTCGAGACTGGCCGAGGCATGAACCGAGGCAGCCTCGCGAGGCACATAGTCCGAGGCGGTGCCTCGCGAGGCTGCCTCGGCTCTTGCCTCGGCTGGTATAATCGCGTCCAGACTGCCCGAGGCATGACTCGAGGCAGCCTCGCGAGGCACCGCCTCGGAGTATGTGCACGTGCCTCGGGCTGAGATGCCGGAGTGAGGCACGTACACATAGTCCGAGGCTGCCTCGGTGCTTGCCTCGGCCACTATGAACGCGGCTATTGGGATATGACGGATATGTTGAACGACGATCGAGCAGGTGCGCCTAATACGTGCATCGTCCAAATTCGTTGGATCGAGCGCGTCCGATTGCTTCTCTAGCTTTATAATTAGATCCCGTTGGCTTCCCGAGTCGTTCCGTCTTTTTCTCTCGCTTGCTCTCCTCGACCCTATACACAAATCGGCTAAATATAAAGTGTGGGACGCGCAGGTAGTGACGAGCAAGTCGGACACGCTGGCGCACTCACACCGGAGTGTTCGTTCCGTAAACTCGATCTTACTCGCCATCTCTACCTATATATATATATATATATATATATATATATATATATATATATATATATATATATATATATATATATATATATATATATATATATATATGTATGTGTGTGTATATGTATATGTATATGTATATGTATATGTATATATTTAATTTATCGCAAAAGCCCGTTTCACCACGCCCCCTGCATACGTATAACTTTTAGCAAACGTTGGGCGTTGATGGGCAAACGTTAATCGGTGATGTTAAGGCGAACCACGCCATCTCGTTGTTTCAGCTGTTGGTGAGCGGTGGACAGCCGACGACGGCAACGTCACCGGCAATGTCATCGGGTGGGGGCTTGAGTCCGGGTGCCCTCTCGCCCTCGTCGACGGCAACGGCAACGACGACGACGACGACGACAACGACGACGACGCAGAGCGGGGGTGGTGGTACCGGAGGAACGGGGACACCGGGTGCCAGCGGTGGCGCGAGCACGCCGCTCGGCAGTGCCGGGGCACCCGGTACCGCCTGCTGCGAAAACGGTAGACCGATCATGACCGATCCTGTAACCGGTCAAACCGTGTGCTCGTGTCAGTACGACAGCGCTGCGAGGCTGGCCCTCGGTGCTTATCCGAGGCTCGCGCCTACCGCCACCTCTTACTCGTCTTATCCGACCCCGACACCATCGGCCACCGATCAAAGTCCCTATCCGAGCATAGGCATGGACAGCTCGGCATTTTACTCGCCTCTGGTAAGTTTTGTTTGTCTTTTTTTTTTCGTTCTTCTTTCGCGCCTGTGTCATCGGTGCGGGGCCAAACTTTGCACACGTTTTTTTTTGTCTCTACAATCGTACTGCTATTTATTCATGTTACGCGAGTGCCGCTTGTTCCTAGTGCACCGGATCCACTCTCTCGCCCCTTGATTCGAAGAGTTCGAGAGACCTCTCTATTTTCGAGAGTTTGGCTTTTTCGTCCGGCCTGTTAACCGTTTACGAGCTCCATCTCGCACGTGCCGGAGCCGCCGATCCTCCTCCCGTTTTTTCTCCCTTGCTTTCGACCTCGTCGTCGCTTTCAACGAGCGTTATAAGAACGTAATAAGAACCGGATTAGCATTGAATGAAATGGGCGGCGCGCGGTGGCAATAAGGGCAATGAGACCGAGGACTGTGCGCGCGCGCTCCATCGGAGCCACCACACTTCTTGTAGTACCCTAGTTTCCCTACGTATTTATCCCTACCCACACATATACACCCACGCCCATACGGCGACCTACACGGTGGTTCTCTGACTCGAAGGAATATATCCACCCCCCGTGTCTCTCTCTCTCTCTCTCTCTCTCTCTCTCTCTCTCTCTCTCTCTCGCTCTTTCTCTCTTTCGTATTCGTTCACCGATTCGAGCTACCCTCTAATTCGACATTTACATGCGAGAACCACCTTCCAAAAAATTATTATTATTAATAAGATGACGAAGTGTTTGCTTATACTCGAATTGTTTCGGAGTTTCATATTGCCCTGTTCGGAATATGTGAAAAATCGTGCTGTATCGAATGCTTTGCGTTAAGGCGGGATATACATTTACAACGATCAAAAGTCGATTTCTTTTTTTCTTCTTTAAACGATAGAACTATGAATGTAAAATATTATCCCAAAGTTTCAAAGCGAAATACGAAAAACTTCAAACGTTACAGCCCGTCAACGCTGTGCCTTGCCGCTCGGATTTGGAGCGGGCGTGAACTTCAAACGCGTTTTTCTCAAAACTGCATTATCGAAATTAGCGTGCCGGATTACTCAAAAACTAGCCGATCGTGTTGAAACTTGGTAGAAAAATTGATAATATCGATACCTTCTACTTGACGAGAATTGTTTTTGAAAAATTGGAAAAAAACGACTTTTTTAATCCACATTTTACAGAAATGTTGCGTGAAATGTTGATTTTTTTTTGGTAAATGCGTGCCATTTTCTCAAATTTGCATTTTCTTCATTTTAATTACCGTCAAATAGAAACCATACATGTTCTAACTGAAAAACAGCCACAGCTCCGCCATTTTGACGATGAATCAATTAAAAGAAATTGTTTCGTATACTTAAATATACTATTGAAGTATACCTAAAGTTTGATAATTGTAGAATAATAATTTCTGAGTTTAAAAAATCCGTCGATATTGCTTATTTTGTTTCCTGCCTAAATGTATATCCCGCCTTAAACGATACGACGGTGTAAATGCGTACGATGTTGAACATAGATGTCCACGATTATTGCTACCGAGGAGATAGTTGCTCGTAATCTTTGCGCTGTAATCCTAATCGTGAACTTTGACATTTTTACGCGGGAACCGGACGCGCCTACACTAGCGCTAATTGAGATCCGTATAAGGAAAGAAAACAAAGAAAAAAATAGTTCGGCAGAGCGTGCTTTCGTACGTTCGCATCTAACGTCGGAACTTGCATACTTTCCGTGATAAGGCTTCATCGCGTTCGCCCTTTTCTTCCTTAATTTAATTATTGCGCGTGTCGGACGGCACAGAGGGAGGGGGCGAGAGAGAGAGAGAGAGAAACGTAACACAAATGTGAAATAGTGGAGCAGAGAAAGAGAGAGAGAGAAAAGCTGGGACACTGCAGGAATAGGGCTCTCATCGAGACAGCCGGCGGTGCAATAGCAAGGGTACAACGCGGTAATAAGCTTGCGACGCGCTCCGTGTGCCTCGATTATCCGTATAGCTGTACGATACAACGAGTCCGGTATACAATACGGATCGTAATTGCGGATCGCCGGTGCAGTCGCTCTTTCGACGCTGCCCACAAAACCGCGTATACGCGTATCCGTATGTGAATACATCTATAGCCGTATAGGGAGGAACGTGTATAATGCCTGGCCTAACCACCGCACCGTGACAATAATCGAGCACCAACTGGACCACCCGTGGTCCACTCAGCCTCGTAAAGATGCCTAGAGGATCGTAGCGAGGACTCTGGGAGGTCTGCATAATACGCATACACACACAGAGAGAGAGAAAGGGAGGGAGAGAGGGAGAGAGAAAAGCGAGACACAAGCTGTTGACAAACAAAAGGACTTGCTACAATTTCTAGTAGCCGATACAACCGACTGTTTGAATATACGGAGTGGAGCAACAACTAATTGCAGCAGATTTTTCAACCTATCAGACTTGGGAGAAAACTTTTCCTACAAAAGTTTCATAGTTCGAAAGGGGTCATCAAGTGGTGGCGACGAGGTTCATACAGGTCGAGGCGCTTCGGAGATTTCAAGGTCGGCATCGGTTTTTTAAAAACAGGACCACTATTATTTTTTGTCACAATTTTATGGACTGGAATTGAGCCCGTACAGCAAATTTCAAGATAATCGATTAAGTTTTGGTATAAAAAGTAGATAAAAATAAACTTCAATGCTTTTAACCTAGAATCGATAAAATGAAACGCTGCAAACAGTAACTCCTGTAAATGGTGCTCAAAGTGATGGCTAACACTTTCTGTATCAGCGAACATATTCCAATTATTTATCGAAGTTTTCATCGGCGACATCGGAATCCACATTATTATGAAAATTACAAACTTCTCACTGGTTTACAAAACAAGTTGATAAGGGTGATAGTTGCGACGAATGGAAATAAAGCTGTACGACTTATCTGGATATTGCCTAGTATTACACTATTGAAAGCTCAATTAGAGCCTGTTCGTTGATACAGACTGACGTGATTAATGAGACACTAGAGGCAATGCGAATCGGATTGCAAGCGTGCATTGAAAGTGGTGAACATCACTTTGAGCACATTTTATAGGAATAAGTGTTTGCGCCGTTTTTTTTTTCATCGATTATGGGCCTAAAAATATTGAAGTTTGTCTTTTATCCCAAATTTTGAAATTTCGTGTGCGAATTTATTTTCAGTTCCTCGATGGAATTCGGAAAAAAATGCTGATCCCGTTTAAAAAAATAGATGTGACCTTGAAATCTCCAAAGCGCCTCTTGCTGGATGAACCTCGTAGGCACTCTTCGAAGACTCCCTTTGAACTACGCAACTTTTGTAGGAAAAGTTTTCTCCCAGATCCGATAGGTTAGAAAAAATGTCTACCGCTACCAGTTGTTGCCTCACCTTGTATATAGCATTTTGTATACACGCGATATATTTTCACGCATATCTGAAATGGCGTATTGAGAATTTGAACGTCGACAAATGTTTGCGATCCGGAATTACGCCGCTGGTTATTTGTCCACTCGTTTCACCTTCTTTCTCGACCTCCTACGCGCGTCAGCTGTTACACAGGGGAGGGCGATATCGATGCGCGGGCCCGGCTTTATCAGCGCATGCGGCCTCGTACGAAGAGGAAGACGGAAAAGGGTAGTGATCAATTATACCGTAGTTACAGATGTCACTTTTCCCTCGCCTCCAAATAAAATCATTGTTAATGCTTGCCCGACAAAATAATGGCGCAGGATGGAATGAGAAAGGTGAATAGGGCGAGATATTATGAGGGCGTTGAATGAGTTCTCGCTGTTTTTCAACAGATGGCGTTACCGGAACTGCGTGCGTGTAGCTCAAGATGGTGACGCATCTATTAAGTACTGTAAGCAAGGTTGACATTCAGTGTATTTCATTTCGCCGAAGTGCGAACAAGTTTTTCTTTCATAGCGTTGAACATGTCAAATAGTGTACCAAGAAAAGAGTATTTGCGGGGAATTGTACTGCACTACTTGATTATAAAAAAAATCTGCAGCTCAAGAACACAGAATTCTTGTTGAGAATCACGGCGACCATGTTTTGTCTGAAACATGCAGAGATTGGTTCAGACGCTTCAAAATTAACGATTTTGACGTGTTAGAGGCTCCACGAAGACTCATGTCTAGCTGATCTTGCAGAATCATTAGAAGTTGATCACACAACAGTTCCAAAACGTTCGGAAGCATGAGAAATAATTTTTTTTCCTACGACGTTGAATAAGTTCTCGCTGTTCTCCAACAGATGGCGTTAGATGCTTAAGAAATTAAACATTTGTGTAGACGCTTCAAAGATAATGATTTTCATGTGTAAAATTGGGAGCATTTCTTCATGAAAACTGATATCAGACGCTCGCTGAGCTTGCAGAATCATTAGTAGTTGATCACACAGCACTTTCGAAACGTTTGAAGGCATCGGGAGTAATTTTGAAAAATAAAGCATCAATTTTCACGAAAAAAACTGCGAGATTCAAAACATTCAACATCCCAATTCAACATCCCAATAATTAACGCACTAATTTGCACGAAAAAACAGCGTCAACTTATCCAACATCCCAATAAAATCTGACACGATATTCAAACGTTGAAAAGAACGTTCCGCGCGCGGTTTTTTTTACTCGATGTCGCTGGAAGTCCAGCGTAACGATGCAACCCCCGGGCTCGTGGAAGGGACGAAGGATAAATTGAAATGCCGCGTGTGGACCGGCCTCTCGGCTAGGCCGTCATCAACACGCGTGTGTAGAAGAGAGGTTAGCCGCGAGGGATTCCGAGTGAAAAAACGTGCAAGAGAGAGAGAGAGAGAGAGAGAGAGAGAGAGAGAAAGAGAGAGGGAGAGAAATGAAGAATTATAAGGCGCGCGACGGGCCGAGATGTAACACGAAACGCGCTGGCGCCAGGACCGCGTCAGGGTCCTCCTAAGCCCGGCCTAATAATATCCCATTGTGCTACCATTAGCCACCTAATATACTTGCGCGTCCGTGGCTTTTTGAGTCTGCGGGAGCCGCCGCGAAAATCCTTTCTACCTTCGACCTCCATGCCGCGGCTGTACAGCGAGTTATACCCGGACGGTCCTGGCGGCCCTCTCTCGCGCTCTCGTCCCCTCGGCGGATGAATGTCTCAGTTTGTGATTATTAATTGGCAGGATATCTCATTGCGACAGATTGCTCGTCTCGCAGCGGCGGCGAGGGCGTCGGCGGCGGTGACGGCCGGGGCTGCGTTTGCGACGCCGTACTACGGCACGGGACAACGAATCGAGGCTGCTCGGCTCGTTTCGCAGCGTGACGATTGCTCGAGTTCGCTTATCGCGATTCCCGTCGGCATGTGCCTTACTAACAGCGCCGATCTATTGCAGGGCAATCCGTATGGACTGAAGGACGCGACGGGAATGGGAATGACGGCGGATATGGGCAGTGCTTGGGGTACCGCGGGGCTCCAGCCAGCAGCCACCGGATACTACCCCTACGATCCGACCCTCGCGGCTTACGGGTACGTTTTTTTTCATACACTTACCTTTTCTTCTCGTTTTCATGCGATATGCTTTGACGCGCGTGGACACTCTACCCGTGGTTTTTTTTTCTCCATACCGGCGATACAGAAAATCCTCCCTGAGAATATTTCACGCGAGTGTTCTCGAGGACAAAAACGACATTGGGATTACGAACGAAGCGACTCAACTTTCGCCGCTACTCGTCTTTCGTACCTTTTCTGCTTCTCGCTTTTTTTTTGTCGTTCCACCTCGATCCTTTCCACGTGAAACTGGAGAAGGAGCCGGACCTTGAAGGCAATACACCTTCGCGTTTCTCTTATTTACACCTTTTTTGCGAAGATCGATTTCCCTTCGAGAATTATTGGGCGATATTTTTGGCACGGAAATATTTCGATGGAGCCATACCCGCGGTGATGATCGGCGAATGGTGAATTACCGCGCTCGTTAGATCGGATAAGTTCCCGAGACTCGCCCGTTACGATCGAACGAAAACAACGAGAACTCTCTCGAGTACTACGTTACGCTATCTTATCTCTTGCGAGCCGCGACAAGAGCGTCGACGCGCCAAACCAGGGACCATTATTCTTCCTTTTCTTTTTTATTTCTCACTTTTATCACGTACCGCTCCCTCAAACTGGAATATCGTCATCGTCGGGTAAAAAAAAAAACACGAAATAAATGAAAACCCTTGTTTTAAAATATATCGCGCGTCGTTCTAAATTCGAGTTTTTGGGCAATCGTCAAGCGGATATGTATATATATATACGGGGGCATATAATCGTTTGGATTTTGAGCCCGGGCTATTTCGCGCGACCGGGTACTTTTGCATGAAAATCCGCGGTGCTTTCTTCTCTCGTCCAAGGAGAGCGAGCGAGAGGGAGGCCAGAAAGCGTTCGCTCTAAAGGGGATTTGGGAAGACCCGCGTAACGAGATTCCTCGTGTCTCGTTCAACGCCGTTCGCGGATCTCGCGCGGGTTCGTACTCTTTCCCTCTTCCGCGCTCCCTACCCCCTTGCTCAATTCCCTCTCTCTTAGAAAGAGAGAGAGAGAGAGGGGGGGGGGAGAGATTTTACCCGTGGCCATAGAGCCAGGAAGAATCCGAGAAGAGCCTCAAGGATTCCTCGAATCGGTGCCTCCCTTCGATCCCTCTTCGAGAGCTCATCTCGTTGTATCCTCCACTCCTATTCCCGTCAACCTTCCAATCTCGCTGTCTCTCCCTCGCCCGCTCTTTTTATTTTTCTTCCTCTTTTTATTTTTATTTTTTATATTTTATTTTGGATGCAAGGTGAATTTTTATTTCTTTCTTGCGTTCTATTTTTTGCGTTTAATTTTGCGTTAAATTTGCGTTTGATTTTTTCGGTGGTTATTTGCGTGATTATATGCGTATGATTGGTTCAATTTTTATGATTCGTTTGACTTGCGTTAGATTTTTATTTTTGCGTTTAATTTTGCGGTCGTTTCATGCGCTTAATATTGCGTTAAATTTGCGCTTGATTTTTGCGAGATTATATCCGTATTTTGTTCGATTTTTATTCTTTTTATTATTTGCTATTTTTATCATTTTTATTATTTGTTATTTTTAATTATTTTTGTGATTTTTATTATTTGTGTAATTTGCGTTGAATTTTTATTCTTGCCCATATTGCGGCGATTTTATGAGTGTCGTTTGTGCGATCATTACAATTTGTTCGATTTTTGGCGTTTAATGTTGCGCTTGATTTTTGTGGCAAATATGATTCGAGTACCACACTGTTCACCTCATTTATATAATTAACACACTATCACTTATGTGTGATGTGCTATGATATGATTTGAGCACCTAATCAAGCTGCTGATCTCAACTGTAGAATTACCATGCCAGCACTTGTGTATGTGACGTTGGTCAACACATGCGTTATTACAACTTCTCCTCTATCGTACAATTACATCACCTGATCCGTATTCTGACATCTATTCCCCAAAGGTTTCAGCCACGGCATAAAATAAATCATCGAACAACCAACCAATCAATCTCTCTCTCCCTGTCACTCGTTTCTAACGTCCTCCTCGATCGCTCCATACATTTAGGCGCGCTTTTTTTCACCTCTCTTCGGGCTACGATCCATATTCTTCCGATCGTCCCGTCGGCCCCTCCTCCCCGTCTGCTCGAACAGGTTGCAGAAAAAAAAAGAAACGTCTCGTCCACCAGCCTTGCCCGCGATTTGCCTCGAAAATATCTAATTCGCGGCGTGTACATTTCGTCGTGAAAATAACGGGTCGTAGCGGTGGTTTGGGATGGGGTGGCGTCGGTGGAGTTTGGTCGGTGAGTGGCCGCGCAACGAGGCTATATCCTATCTCATCGATAGACAGCGCCAACTGTGCAGTTGGTACGCCGTACGTATCCGTACCATACTGTAGGTGTGTAACGTTGGTAAGGATCGTTGGTACGTACGGGCACGATGCAGAACGGGTCTACGTAGGTACGTACAAAATGGCTGTAGGCAACCGGCCGGCGGGGGGGCCTGAGTGGGCGTACATAATGGAAGCTTCGCCGCCGGTTCGCGCACTAGCTAGTTTGGCATCGGTATATACCCGAGAGGAGGACGAGAGAGTGTTTTCCCCGTATATACGTATATATATCTGTACAAATCTATATATGTGTATATATATATATATATATATATATATATATATATATATATATATATATATGGCATTTCACCGCACGTACCAGTACGTTCTACACACCGCGATGTATCTACATCCAGAGAGTTACAGAGGAGCAAGAGCGAGTGAGCGAGTTTATTGATTGGCTTCCTCCCGGGTTCACTCCGCTCGCTTCTGTCTCTGTCGGTTCACCGGCCCACCCGCACTCACCACCCTTACTCGATACTCTATTTCTCTCTCCCTCTCTCTCTCTCTATCTCTCCCTCTCTCGCTCTTGCAAACCCTCTTACAGTCGTCGAGCGTACACGGTGAGGCTCCTTCCGCGCACACGGAGGAGCCTCTCTCCCTCGTGAAAACAAGCCAGCAGCGAATCTCCTCGTACACTCACGCCCAACGAACCGTCGAGGAGCAACTCCCCACAGCACACACGTTACAGCCCAGGGTCCCACAGGTGCTTGCTTTACTTAGCGAGCGTGTCGTGTCACCGTACACACACACACACACACACACACACACACACACACACACACACACACACACACACGCACACACACACACACACACACACGCACACACACACACACACACACACACACACACACTCACACGCACACACGCACACACACACACACACACGCACGCACACACACACGCACACACACACACACACACACAAACACACACACGCACACACACACACACACACATACACACACACAGACACATACACACACACATATATGGGAACTCGTATACGCTCTTACATACGGCGGGAGGGGAGAATGTAGCCATTCTCCAAATCTGTTTGCGTGTATGCAATACACTCGTGTTCGCGTGTTAGCAAAGCTTCCAGAATCATCTTCACTGCAAACTCGTACGATCCCTCTCCGAATAGCTGAGTAAGTGTGTGTGTGTGTGTGTGTGTATGTGTTTGTGTGGGTGTGTGTGTGTGTGTGCTGTGCATATACGTAACACGGGTCGCGCACAAACGTTGCTTCCCTCGTTTACGATCCATAGGCTCTCGGCTGTTATATACGCGTACACGAGTAGGTACAGGGGGTAGGCATTGTTTATCGTCCTTCGGAATCCACCCTCGCGCGAGCCTCTCGACTCTTGCTCCGCGCTCCAGCGGAGACCTTTGCCAAAGCCGCTATTAATTTACTTGCTTAATAATACCTACTCTCTCATCCTCTTCGTCCTCTTGTGCTCTCGTAGGATACTCGAGAGCGGCGACTCGATCTCTCTCTCTCTCTTTACCCTTGCCCCGTTGCCTCAGTCTCTCTTTGACACCGGTATTACCCTCTTATATACGTGCAGCCGGTGTGTACGTATGTATGGCGCAAGCCCCTCCCCCCCGCACCGGGGGTTGTTCACGTCCGACGGATGAGCGTTCTCTCGGCCGTTCGCTTCGACGGAAAAGCACAAGAATGACGGGGGATGTTACGAACGGTCGGCATGATTCTACTCCCTCGTATATCCGCGGCCGTCGCGCCCGCTACACCGCACTGTGCCATTATATTCGACGGCATCCCCTTTGCGCGAGAAAGCAACCGAGCTTCATTGTTTCTGCCTGTTCTGCGCCTGCAATTCATTCGCGGAATCCCGCTTGGCTCGGACGACCTCGAGATTTCGTTTTACAGTGAGGGGTGGGGGGGGGGGGGGCTATGGGTGGGTGTACGGGTTTTCATTTGCGAGGCTGCGTTTGGTGGTTCGATACAGTCGAGACGAACCATCTTGCAGTGCCGCTTGCGGTTTGTCGAACGGCCACGATGGATCGAGTAGAGAAAGCGATATTTCAATGTGGAAGGTCAAAGTGTCGCCTGAAACAGTTTAGCACGTTTTTTGTAGGTAAGCCTTTTTTAACATCGTAAATTGCAACTGTTTTTGATCCAATGGAACAATAAGAAAGTGTATGCCTCACCACTGCCCATATTTTTTTCAAGGTAGTACGCGCACGAACTTCCTCATTGGAAAAACATTGTTTTTTTGTATGGTGTAGTAGCGACGTAAATAATGACGTCTGTGAAAACTCTGCAGGCCTTACCGGCTAAATACAATAGTAATTAATTCACGAAATCAATGCATTTAAGGCGTTACCCCCACTTGTAGCGCAAAAAAGGCCTTTTTCATGACTTTTTTTTAAAGAAAACTACAAAACTTTTTTAATCGATCAATATACCATCTTAAAGAACACATCTTGAAGAACTTTCAGTAATTTTTTTATTGAAAAATATTACATTGTTTAGTGGCAAATGGCCGTCAATGAAATAATGTTTTTATATACACGGTTTGCGGTGACCAACATTGCGGCGAAGTGGATCATCTGAAAAAAAAATGCGGATGGATTTAGTCAAATATAAGTATAAACTAGTCTTTAATCGAAGGATTTTGAAAAATATTCGATTTTCACAAAATGGCGGACAGTCAAAGTTAATGGTTCGATTTTAACGAAAAAATACGGCCGTTTTTTGGCTATAAAACGGCCATTTTTTTCGAAAAAAAAATCGAACGATTAAAGACTACATTTTTATGTATTAAATAAGCCTGCAAAATTTCAAGAAGATCGGTTCATTAGTGTTCGAGTAATCTTGGTCACCGACTTCAGAAATGCCATTTTGAGAAAAACGCGTTTAAAGTTTCTCTTTCAACGCTCTTTCAACGCGGATTCTTCTCTTTCAACGCTCATATCTCAGTCAATTTTGTTCGGATCGACTTGAAATTTTCAGGACATATTCTCAGATACTTATACTTCAAAAAAATGCAATAAAAAAATCGATTTTTTCAAAATCGCAAGTGGGGGTAACCCCTTAACCCGCATTATGTAGGGAATCCGTGCGGGTCGAACTTTGGAACGGAAATAATAATAGTTCCCGGTTAGATCAGAGCTATGCGAAAAGCGACGAATAACAACAAAACTGTCGCGGTCACGTATGTTCCATAAAAAATATAGGTTACGAGACATTTCGAGCAGATATCATCGATTGAAGCGACTCATTTTTGCATTCGCTTTTTACAATCTAATTGTCATATTTGCTAAGGAAACATTTTATATAAAAATATCAAGTACCTAGGCTACTATTATAGGCACTTTATTAGCCTTGTAATTATCATTGAGACAAAAATCAACTTGAGCAATATAACAATCAACTGTAGCAACATCATAATAAACTTGAACAACAACAAAATAGAAATAAAACGTTAAAAAAGAATCAGTCTGTGTCGTCGCACACCACACATTCATAAGCAGGATTGGTCGAGCCTTTGATACACAACGCCATCTGTCAAAGTTACCCTGAATGTCAATTTAACCCCGTTTTACGGTACATTGCTCTCGATTTCCTGCGAGTTGGCTACTGGATTTACCTCCATGGTACATTGTTAAGATGCTACTGCAGGGAATAATTTATTGTCCGATTTTTAGCGCTGTCAGCTCTGGATTGAGATTTTTTGAAGGTTATGAGAGTCACTTGCAGGTTTCGAGAAGGAGTGATTCTATTTTTCAGACCATACTTTTTACAAGGGACGTCTGAAATTATAATTATACATTGTATACAACAGATATAACTTTTAATATTGCTCGATTTATTATTCAAAAGGTGTCTCAAAGTGACGTGACATTTTAATTTATTAATAAAACGTATTATTTATTTGAATAGTACGAATATTTTTATTTTGATACAAGGTACAAACATGAAGGTTACGTGTGGAACACAATATTCGATAAATGGCCGCCTCGTCCCTGTTTACAAACCTTTACTCTTTTGACGAAATTTTCAATAACATTTTGGCATAATTGCGGACTAATTTAATTAATGGTGCGTCCAATTGCTTACTCGAGCTCCGGAATGATCTGTGGATCATTGGCATACACTTTTCCTTTCAGTAAAGCCGAAAGAAAGAAATCCAATGGCGTAAAATCGCATGATCTTGGTGGCCAATTCACATCGCCGCGGCGCCAGATAACACAGCCATTAAACTTCGTCTGCAATAACTATGCAGTAACGATCCAGCAAATAACATTTTCTATGCTTTGCTCGATCGTGTAATTCTCCATGACTAAATCTCAATACTTCCCATGCCAGTTGTCAACGATTAGTATTTTATGTTCGCCACAAAAAAAGCGCGCAACTTGAAATATCAGGTCATTTTGAGATACCCTTTATAAAGATAGACACTTGGAAAGAAAAAAATCTTGTGCAGTGACTACAAGTCTTTAAAAAACACTTTATCTTTAGGTGGCTTATGGCATGACAATTCACTTTTATTATCCGTCTTGCACCCTGGAGCACAGCAGGTTCTCGAGTAATTTTTCGTTTTTTAAATTTTAATCCACTGCTATCAATGTGTTTCGACAAAGTTTACTATACTAGAACACTGCCAAAATAATATTTCATTTAAATAGGATGTATTTAAATCAAATAGATTTTTTCCTTGTTCCACGGCCTACTACGATGTTATTTGTTTCAAACTAATTTTTTTTGTTTCGGCTATTCTTTTTAAACATTGAATATATTCAAACTGAATAAATAAAGATTCGATTCAAATAAATCTTTATTCGCTTACAATGTACACTGTAAATCTAAGTGTACTATATGCATAAAATATTTCATAAAACCAAAATGAAACCTTAAGGAGAGTTTTACCACAACGATTTTGTATCGTAATTGATCATATACTGGCCTTTTGAATTTTTTTTCGAAGTAAATATTTCATCTATATGGGAATCAAACCTAGAACCTACCTAATCATAGCTACGCACGCTGCCCCTATGCCACCGAGTGATTGTACCATCTCGGTCGCAGATTTGGCATAAGAGACCAAATGAATTCCTATAAATATTTGTCGTATCACATATAGTATATCAATTAGTTAATATCATTGTGATAATTAGAGAGTTTTATCGAATAACATGCTATAGATTTTTCAAACATAACCTATATATATGAACATATATAATTCTTCTCTCTCCACTCTCTCTACCCCCACTCCCCTTTGATATGAGTGTTGTAACAAAGACAGACCATTAGTACAATTAAATAGAATAATGGTTGACTCTACGAAAATTCTGTTTAATTTAAATTTTAAAAAATCAAGTAGACCCCTTTAGTGGATTCACCTAAATTGTTTTTTTGAACAGATGAAACCGAATCACAGATTTATTACGATTAAATAAAATATTTAGTAATTGGACGATATTAAATAGATGGTGATTTGAATAAATAATTATATTTGAAATAAATAATTCCAATAATGGGATGCAATTGGAAAAATGTGATTCTACGACAAAATCTAGTTAACGGAGACTTTGTCCTTGGAGTGCCATATTTCAGGTGTTTGCATTTTATTTTTTTTAAAGGAAACGAGTAAAGTTTTTTGAGTGCGGTTTTTTTGCTTTTATTCATGATATACAGAACGTTAAAAAAAAATTTTTTGAAAAAAAACCAAAATGGCGGCCGTTGCAGCTCCGCGAAAACAGGTCCTCAAATCGCGGGAGGTAAACGACTGACATCACTGCCCCCTCTTTGTTGATCTGAAACACAAATTCAAAGCATATTATCAACCTGTGACCCTTTGGTCATGGAATGACGGATGGGTTTTTCGTTTAGTACAAATTTCGGAAACGGGCGGCAATTTAAAAAAAAATCGAATTTTCGCGTTTTTTTTCGCATAAAAAGATAAATAATAAATGCAAAAATGTATCTATCGAAAAAACGATCCGTCATTCCGTGAAGAAATATTTTCTGAGTATGCTCTCCAAATTTCAGGTCGATATGTCAATTACAGCGGTCAGGAGAATGTCAGCCATTTTAAAAAACGTGTTTTCGAGAAAAACGCGTTTAAAGTTTTGTAATGTGTTTACACAAATGTGTTTATAATTACCGCTAATCGGCAATGCCTGGTCCATAGAGGCATCACGCCTCTTCTTCTAGCTGCTCATGTTGAGCCGCTAACATCTCCCGCCGATTTCAAGGACAAAGTCTCCCTTAATTTAATTTGAAAAAAAAATCAAATAGACGCGGTTAGTTAATAGCAATAGAATTTTTCTGTCGGTGTAGAACTTCTGCCTTGGGCCGCGAGAGGCACACTCCGAAAAAATATATATTAAGGACAAAGAAGTTTGTCTCCCGGCGAATAAGTTTTCTTATTCGTATGTCGGCCTACTACGATTTTTTTAACAGATACGAATTTTTTTAAATTTAAGTTTATGTTTAAGATTTAGTAAGAATTTTTCTTAACATCTAATAGGATATATAAGTTAGAAGAAATATGGGTTTTATATCCGACAAATAGAGTTTTTCTTAACATCTAATAGGATTCTTCATAATGCCCCAGCTGGTTTTTTTTTCGAGAAATTGTGTCATTTCGTCCGTCATTATTTTCTCACTTGAACGTTTTTCTTCTCACTTTATATTCTTACTTACACTTAAATCATTCCTCACTTTCGAGTTTCTCACTTCCGAAACGCAACACTGACACTTGTGCCGAAAGCATTGGCATAGGAAGAAGCTACATGGTAAGCGTACGCGTGAGCTACATCTGACGAGCGGCCTGCTGTCGGGCCCGTCGCGTTGAAGGGCAAAGTGCGCATGCGCGCATTAGTATCATCGTCGCGAAATAAGAGGTTTTCGTGATTGGAAAGTAGTATTTATTTGATTTGAGGAAATATTTATTCAAATTGTCTATTTTAAATATGGCTTTTAATTGACGTGAAAAATCGGCACGTGAAAAAACATATTTAGTGACGCCGAATAAATGCTGTAGTTACAATCACATAAAAACTGTCTCCATACGAGTAAACATTTTTCAATTTCTAATAAATTATGTTCCAATGTGCCAATGTATTAGAACATAATAAATCTTTTTTCCGATCGAGACTTGTGGGGATCGCGAATAAGGGCAGAGCACAGTGTGACCGTTTCTCATTGTCGAACAGTGTACAATCATTGGCAACGTCGAAACTCGCGAGTTTCGAGCTTGTTTGCGATTCGTCCTCGTAATACGGTTTACCCGAGATGCGTCGGACTTTGAAATAGTTTTCGCCGAGTGCGGAGCAGGAGGGCGAGATGGAGTACAGAAATAGCTGGTTCTCGTAGAGCGTTATGCGGAAGAGGGTAAAATCGCGTGGGTTTTTGCCATTGCGGTAGTAACCCTCGGCAATCGAGGCTATCGTTGCACGCTCGAGTTGTTTCCGGTGTGCGGCGGCCTTGGCGCGTCCCGGTGAACGGATATTTCGGAGGCGTGCCTCCGCAACACTCGGGCAACATTCGATAAAAGGTCTCTCGTTCCATCCATCCTTTACCCACGGCTATTACACGTACAGGCAAGAGAAAAAGCACTCCTCTTCGCAATTCGCGCGTAGGGTGGGACCTCCATCGTTTTTTTTTTTTTTTCGGCCACCCTCCTCCGTGGTGATTTTTTTCTTTTCGTATATGTATTTTTTTTTTTCGCTCGATTCTCCCTCGGAGCGGCCAGTTCGCCGGGTGCGGTAACGTAGCGCTGCCGAATATCGGTGGTCCCGCGCTGTTGATCCTCGAGTCGAGTAGGCGAGCCCTCGACCGGCTCTTGTATTCACCGTGGCTCTAGTGGCACTTGTCACGAGAGCACCGGAAATCTTCGGGATATCCAGCTAGCGTAAATTCTTCGAGGGCTACTTTGATTTCATCGTTTTGTCTCGATACAACGTCCAAACAGATGCTTACTTGTTGACGTACGAGCTTGTCGAAACGTCCGAGTAACCGAGCCCGAGCAGGCACCGTGAAACTTTGAACCGTACAAACCGTACTTTGAACAGGTTTTGGAAGTTTTTTTGTAGGTAACGCTTTTTTAACATCCTGGATACCAACTTTTCTTGCACCAATAGAACAGTGTGTCCTTTGGCTGTCAAATGTATAAGAGAGTCAAGCTCCACCATCCCCTCACAGTTTGACATATACATTTTGTAAAGTGTCAAAGTAGAACCGAGTGTGGGGATTTTTTGACAGGGTATTGATACGCAACTTATGTCAAAGATTATGGGTTACTTTGGAATCATTTTGATTTAAAAAAATGTAATATTTCATGCACTGTACACGGAAGTAAATGAAATATAACGATTTTTTTATAACCGAATTGTCATCGTTATTGAGGCCTAGGCCACAGTAACGGGTATAAAATCATGTGCGAGTTTAACAAATTTTTTTTCGTATGGAAAAGTAATTCACTCATAAAACTCATTACACGTCTATTTAGTATGAATGTCGAGCGGTTAGAATTTTTTTTTTCGATGTACAAAATGGCCGACTACTAATATTTTATTTTGTGATCTTTTTTCAGGCGCTCCGCGGCGTGACATTTAGCATCCACAATTTTTTTTACCTAGAACAAAAAACAAAAATTCTCGTCAATCTACATTAGAATACTTACAGAAGTACGTACGGAATTTAAAAAATATTGTTTTATTCAAAAGTTGTAGGTATTTGAACTTAAGGTATTCCTTTCACGAACCCAAGTATTTTACACTTAACTGATTTTCGTCTATAATGAAGTAAAAATGCATCCTAGTATACTGGTAAAATTTCAAGCCACGTTACCGACCCTTTAACGAAAAATTACGGCCCTAAAAATCGTCACATTTATACGGCGCTTTATGGACATGTCACGCTGGCCACATTTCTATGTCATAATTTATACACTAAATAACTTTAGATGCCCGGTATAAACTGCTCACAGGTGTGAAAAAGTCTAAAGATTCCGTAACGACAGTAAAAACAGAGGGTCACCGAACGTTTAAAGAAAATAATAATGTTAAAAGTTGGAAAAATGTGACTAACAGATGAATTTTCGTAGCCGTGACGTTTCGAATAATTGTAAAAATGTCTCAATCTGCTAAATTTGCACGAAATTTTTTATTCTAGTTTATCGTTGTGTATGATAATCCATTCTAACTTATTTTTTTATTAAGCGCAATTGTAATTTTCCGACGATTCAGAAGGCCCTGCTTATGCCCCCACAAAATACGGCCCTCCGCGAAAGGAATACCTTAAGAAATGAATACTCAGTGAACAATTTCGTTGTAACTGCTCATAAAATGTAAAGTTTTCGATTAATCAGAAATTCCGTACGTACTTGTCGGCGAAATGCAATTAGGAACATAACTTTCAAATTTGAAGTAAATCGAGTGAAAATTGTTGAATTTATTTGTCACGCCAAAAAGTAGCATTTTGGACATCGAAAAAAAAAAAATTCTAACTGCTTGATATTCATACTAAATAGATGTGTAAGTGAATCACTTTTGTGAATTTTGTGAGTGAATCACTTTTGTCATTTTGTAAGTGAATCACTTTTGTGAATTTTGTGAGTGAATCACTTTTGTGAATTTGTAAGTGAATCACCGAAAAACCGTCAAAGTTACCCTGAATGTCCAAATAGCCCCAAAAACTGTCAAAGTTACCCTGATTGTCAAAATCGCCCCAGAAACTGTCAAATTTACCCTGAATGTCAAAGTCGCCTCAAAAACCGTCAAAGTTACCCTGAATGTCAAAATAGCCCCAAAAACTGTCAAAGTTACCCTGAATGTCAAAGTAGCCCCAAAAATTGTCAAATTTACCCTGAATGTCAAAGTCGCCCGAAAAACCGTCAAATTTACCCTGAATGTCAAAGTAGCCCCAAAAACAGTCAAAGTTACCCTGAATGTCAAAGTAGCCCCAAAAACTGTCAAAGTTACCCTGAATGTCAAAATAGCCCCAAAAACTGTCAAAGTAACCCTGAATGTCAAAGTGGCCTCGTTTAACGGTATGTTAAATCGAACGAAGCCACGGTATGACGTTGTAGGACGCAGAGTAGCATACGAGCAAGTACAAAGAGGGAATAGAGCAGCAGCAGCGAGTGAGGGCTCGGAGGGAGAACTCCGTTGTGTCTAGGACTAGACAGAGCGTAATAACGTTTGCTCGACACGGAGCAAACACGGTTACTATTGCGCGCAAGGCTATGCAGCAACTAAATAGCATATGCTCGCGCACGCACGCACACACAGATATTGCGTGTCGTGTCGTAGACGACGAGAAGCAAGTACACGGTTGTACAGATACGGATCCGGCTGTGTGCGCAGCTTTGGGTATACGGGTCGGTCGCGGCACGGGGAGAGGCTGCGTAATTACGTCGGTTCTGCCAATATTGGTTAACCTTTCGAGCGGTTGACGCCACCATATGCAAAGCCCCTAATGAGTCGCTCGAGTGCAGAGTGCTGCTCTATCCCTCTTCCTCTCGCTCCACCTCGCGCTCTATCCCGCTCTCATCGTTCTCCGCTATTATACCGACCTCGTAAGCCCGCGACTCCCAGCGAGCTCCCATATCGTTATTGCCTCCTCCGCCTACCGACTATTCCACTCGTCCGAAGCACACACACACACGTGGCCATACCCAGAAACGACGATGCTTCGTCCATTATTTTTACCTTTATTTTTCAAATATTCATACCCTCCGCTGTGAACGCTTGCGAACACGTATTCCTTTACGGAGGCGTACAAGTACGGACGTAACGTTTCGATTCGCTCGCGCAGTTGGGCCAATTTTATCCGGCCGGTGTCGCTCGTTGAACTCGCCGGGAAGTTTGGCGCGATTAAAATTCGCGAAAAGTGGGGAAAGGCGCGCAATAACCGGTGATACCTGTCGTTTCGATTCTCTCGGGTGTAGAATCCTTAAGGGGTTACGTGGGTTTCGAAGGCAAAAGAGCATGTTTTTTCTATTTTGAAAAAATATAATGTGGAAATTATTTTATTCAAAATGTTAAGCACATGAAAGAGCAAGATTTCAACAATATTTGAAAAAAAAAATCATCACAAAATTTGGGAAATTCAGCCGGTGGGACCTGGTTTCCGGAGACGCTTAAAAAAAAGTGTCCTCGTGGTGGTCGGGATAACTCATGATAGCTTTATCTGAAATTGAAAAACCAATTTTTTTCTGTTAGTAGATAAGTATAGCTCGTGATTGAACATAGAATTTTGGAAAAAAATTGAAATTTGAATTTTCGGCAGAGTTGTATGCAAAATAGTTCAATTTTTGGTACAATTTGCACTGCGTATAGCCTTGTTAAATTAGTTGTAATCGAAAAAAAAAACTTCGTTTAATCACTAGTCAATGCTATTTTGAAGAAGTGTGCAAAATTTCAATAAGATCGGTGTAGTAGTTTTTGAGAAATCGTGTCTACCGGCTTCGAAAGTAGTGTTTTGAGAACTTGCTCGCTCTCTCCTAGGCTTTTACTCCGATTGACTTAAAACTTTGGGAGAAAATTCTAGACATATTGTACTATTGGATACTAAAACATAAAAAATGGATTTTTTTTAAATTTTTAAACCTACTTTACCCCTTAAAGTATTAGGTCTGCTAATTAATTCTCGATCTTCTTGTCTTGATTAGTGTTTGATTCTTAAAAAAAACAAATATAAACTTAAACCGTTATCGTTATCATCGTTATCGTTATCATATAAGTCTGTTATCGGCAGAGACTTCATAGAGGACGCACCGAGACTCCTTTTGAATAATTCCTAGCTTCTGTAAACGATGGGAATGGCTTGATGCCTCACTCAGAGTGCATTAGCGAGTTCCTTTTGAGCTAGGCAAGGATTTTCGTTCAATACCTGCTCCGACCCCTCATCGTCGAATTTGTTTAGCTCTCCAGGGCGCTCTTCATCTTTGAGGTTAGAATTCCCCTCTCGAAACCGCTGGAACCACTTTTCACACGTCCTACACGATACAGCGTTTTCACCATCAGCCGAACAAATCATGTCGTTTCATCCGCGTTTTTTTTTGTTCAATTGGAATGCGAAAAGGAGGCAATGCCTCCAATGTTCCTTTCCGAAAGACATCGCGTCAACCACGAAAATGTTAGGTTATGCGCGTAGTAGGATACAGTTTGATAGCTCGGATGGCGCTAGTAATCTTTTTGGAGACCTACTACACATATTACTTTGGAGACCTAATACACATATCGCGAGAGCGTACAACCGATCGGGAGAAGCGAAAAAAGCTCGGTTCGTCGTCGGAGAATCGGCTGGATCGATGCGGTTCTTTTTGCGATGACCAGCTTCCTCGAGCTTCCAGTTTTTCGTGTTTTTCTCCGCCTCTCTCTCTCTCTCTCTCTCTCTCTCTCTCTCTCTCTCTCAATCTCAATCTTGTTGCCTCCTTCATCTCGCTTTCCCTTCGAGAGCAACTAAGAAGAGACGAAACTCGGGCGGAATGTCCCGTTGATGGGATCGGGAACGGCGCGACGATGCGGTTCTGCGGTTCCGGCACTCTGGCAAATTTAGCCGCGCCTTTCCCTTGTCCGGACGGAGTTTGATAGAGGGTGAAAACTAGAGCCCACCCACTTTCTTCTCGTTCTTTCACGACAGAAGGGTATCTCCCCTTGGCTGGATGCCCCACGTTTTTTTTATCCTCTCTTCCTTGTTCCCCCCGGACTCCGCGAGCCGCCAGGTTGCCGAGTCATCGCGGACAATCTTGAGCGTGGACACGGCGAGGGAAATGCCTCAATTTCTTTTTCCTCGCGGAACAAAAGTGCCCGGCTAATCGTTTTCGTTTCGGGAGTCTCTTCGATTTATACATAGGCCGCTTCCGCGTTCGTTGGGCTCAAACGGCTCTACCCTGCTACGCCCCTGTCTTGTTCGTGTCGCGGCATTTTTATTTCCGCTTTCGGTCCGGATTCGATTAATCGCCGAGCCGTTAAAAGCCGACTTCCGATCCTCTCTCCTCGACGCATCGGTCTCTTCGTCTCTTTTCCGCTCTGTCCCCGAAGAACTTGAGCGCTCTCGAGAGCGCTTGGTAGTATACGAGCCTCGTTTCCGAGATTGGATACAGAGTTCGCGCTGTATGGGATCACTGTGTTTGCTGGTGAATAGCGAATGCTGTGGTCATTATATATATATATATATATATATATATATATATATATATATATATATATATATATATATATATATATAGTCAGTGACGATGTAGACGTCGTCGACGACCACGTCGTTGGGGGATCGATCGAATCGCCATTACGGCGAGAGCGAACGTGGCGCGGATGGCAGCGGAAGAGAATACACGCGCGCGCGCACGGGTGCACACATTCCCGAGTCTCCTATACGTGACAGCGCGGAGCCTCGTTGGAATCACGCCGCCACTGTGGGGGCTGCTTTATTCTCGTATATATTTGCCGTCGGCGTATCAACCCTCGCTGAGTTTCCACTCTGGCGTTCACCCCCCGGTACGCGAGGGTGACCCTGAGAGGGTGAGACGTTGCCGAGAGTGAAGCGCGGAGTGCACGTCGAGAGAACTCGCTACTCACACACACACACACATACACACACGTGTGTGTATATATACGTAAAACGGGGGATGAAATGCCGCGTGGTGTTTAGGTACGAGGGCGTGTTCGTCCGGGTAACGCGCACGCATCGTTGAGGACTCTCTTGGAAATCCACTGAGAATAGATCGCAGCGGGGAAACTCCTTCGCGCTTGACGAGATAAATCATCGTCGAAATGACTCTCGGACTGTGAGCGAGCACTCCGAGCACAGTGCTCGTGTGGCAATAAAAAGCTATGCGTCTCGATATTATCGGTTACGGAGTGTCGTTGGCGACCACCTGTCACTGAACGAACGGACTCTGAATAAAGTTACGGCTCGTTTGAGATTGGGGGGGGGGGGGGGGGGGGGTAGGGAGAGAGCGTTGCTCTTGCGAGTGAGAAAAAAAAAGAAGAAAAACCATGTCCTTGTGAACTTTCAGATACGGGGCGGGCTACGATCTCGCCGCGAGGCGTAAAAACGCCACGAGAGAATCGACCGCGACCCTCAAAGCCTGGCTCAACGAGCACAAGAAGAATCCCTATCCGACGAAAGGCGAGAAAATAATGCTCGCAATAATCACGAAGATGACGTTGACTCAGGTGTCAACGTGGTTCGCCAATGCGCGAAGACGCCTCAAGAAGGAGAACAAGATGACGTGGGAACCGAAGAACAAGACCGACGACGACGACGACGCGGTACTCACCGATTCGGAGGACAACAAGGACAAGGACGACAGTGTGGCCGACAGCAGGAGCGACCGGGTGGGCGACGATGCCAGGCGAAATATCGACGACAGCGGTAAGTCACGACAGACTTTTCACGCATTTCTCCATCTATCCCGTGAGCTGTGTTTGACGAAGGGACAAAACAGTCATTCTCCGATGGTATTTTGTTCGAATGAAAAAATCTTATATGGAGGGTCCTTTGCATTGATTTGGTAATGGTAGGTTGGCAAGCAAGCCTTTGCGTTTTATCACCGAAAATGAAATAATATGGTAGTCTTGAAACGAATGATTAATTTTACGCTGCGCCTAGCGGTCCGGTTGTGAGACGAATAAGCGTATGTTATTCGTCCGGATAGCGGCTCAGTTCACGCAGTTCACGCTGTACAACGCCCCAAACAAACGAACATAAACAAATCCATACCATCCTAACCAGCTCCAAACAAACAAAGAACCTCGAAGATACGAACAAACTCTAACCAAGCAAACAAACAAGCCCAAACAAACAAACAAACTCAAACCAAACAAACAAACAAAGAACGCGAAACAAACGAACAAACTCAAACCAAACAAACAAACAAATGAACTCAAACCAAACAAACAAACAATCCCAAACAAACTGAAACCAAACAAACAATCAACGCCAAACAAGCAAACGAACTCAAACCAAACAAACAAAGCCAAACAATCCAAACCAAAAAAAAAACCCAACAAAATTAAAAAGATTTCATTCGGACAAATACGTGGAAATTATTCGTCCGGATAGTTGTGACACGAATCACAACAATTTGTACGCCTACTGGAAATACAGCGTGAACTGAGCCGCTATCCGGATGAACAACGTACGCTTATCCGTCCGATAACCGGACGGGGAGGCACTCCGTTAATTTTATTCTACGTATCCACCGTCGGATTCTAAATAGAATCAGATGGTGGATATCTGCCTAAAATCCCAAACCTAAAATAAAAAAGGCTGCTTTTTATATTATTTTTGGTGATAAAACGCGAAGACTTCCTTGCCAATCTAATAATTTGAAGGAGATTGAAACGATATTTCATTCGAACGGTACAAACGATCGAGCGTACATAGAACATACGTAACAATAGGTCCGACCACATCCGAGCTGTTTCTACTGCGCGCGCGCACATGTACACGCAGACCTACACGGAGATCCTCGTATTCGGGGGCTCTTGGAAAATTCTCATTCGCGAATTGCGGCAGGGCCGAAGGGGAGGGTTGGGAACGGAGGGAGGCCACGATTCGGGTGTATCAGCACTGTATGGCGGAGCTGGACACATAATGCTTCACATGTGGGTAAACACAGTGACGGGTTGCGGGTTGCGCCGCGGTCCCAGACCGAGAGAGAGAGAGATTAATGGGTTTCGGGTTGGATATTGCCCGGAGCTGGGGTTGCCCTGTGGCCAGCGCCCGAGAGGCAATCCAGAGATCGAGAGAGAGAGATATATATATGTAGAGTGAGTGAGAGAGAATAACGTTAGCGAAGAGGAAGAGAGGAACGAGCCGTAGGGGATCGTTCCGTCCTAGCTCTATCGGCAGGGCCGAATTTAAAGGTGTCGAGGCCCTGCCGATAATACCAGAACGGAATTGGAGATCGGTGGAAAATTTTCCATTAGATCAGGTTCCTAACCTTTTCAGTCTTGTTACCACTATGACCTAACAGGGAAACTTATTTACCCCCCCCCCCCCCTCTTAAAGTGTTATCGAAGAAAACCATACATGCAAATGCTGTTTATTAATCATAATAAATTGCACGTTGTTACAATCATTTCAATGCACTTTTCAATTAATTAATGACAGCCAGTGCCAAGGTTGGTATTGTTTTGCATTCGCAAGTTTTTTTATGTTAGGTTTAGCTTCACTTAAAGCGCATTTCAAGTCATGTTTCACATTGAGACGGTTTATGGCCTTTGATTTTACTGTTACTAAAGTTGAGAAACAACTCTCACAGCCATAAGTGGTTGCACATGGTATTAACATTCTTAGAGCTCTGTCAGCTATAATAGGTTATTCGGTACCTACTTTTCGCCAAAATGTACCGTGGTCATAATTTTGAAATTCCACCTCGAAGGTACTATCCTCGCGTAGTCCGAGAAATTCTACTTTGGCTGACACATCTTCGTCTTTAAAAATTTCATCATCAGTAGAAAATGGTCTTAAGGCGTTACCCCCACTTGTAGCAAAAAAGGCCTTTTTCATGAATTTTTTAAAAGAAAACTACAAAACTTTTTTAACCGATCAATATACCATCTTAAACAACACATCTTGAAGAACTTTCAGTAATTTTTTTATTGAAAAACATTACATTGTTTAGTGGCAAATGGCCGTCAATGAAATAATGTTTTTATATACACGGTTTGCGGTGACCAACATTGCGGCGAAGTGGATCATCTGAAAAAAAATGCGGATGGATTTAGTCAAATATAAGTATAAACTAGTCTTTAATCGAAGGATTTTAAAAAATATTCATTTTTCACAAAATGGCGGGCAGTCGAAGTTAATGGTTCGATTTTAACGAAAAAAAACGGCCGTTTTTTGGCTATAAAACGGCCATTTTTTTTCGAAAAAAAAATCGAACGATTGAAGACTACATTTTCATGTATTAAATAAGCCTGCAAAATTTCAAGAAGATCGGTTCATTAGTGTTCGAGTAATCTTGGTCACCGACTTCAGAAATGCCATTTTGAGAAAAACGCGTTTAAAGTTTCTCTTTCAACGCTCTTTCAACGCGGATTCTTCTCTTTCAATGCTCATATCTCAGTCAATTTTGTTCGGATCGACTTGAAATTTTCAGGACATATTCTCAGATACTTATACTTCAAAAAAATGCAATAAAAAAATCGATTTTTTCAAAATCGCAAGTGGGGGTAACCCCTTAATATCCAATAGTTGAACCGACGATTACCAATGTCCGGAAAATGTTGCTTCGGCGAGTCTGCTACTGGAGATAAATGGTGAACCACGGAATTTTCAACGTGATTTTGTTAGATTCGTAATTTACCGATTGCTCACACAGCTGTGTAAACATCGACATATCGCCAACTTGAACTCTGCGTTGATAAAGTTCTAATTCACGCGGAAATTCCTGGGAAGGTCTTCAAAATTACCAGCTTTATTACCCCCGCCCAATGGCTGTTTTACTCCTGGGTGCGGAAGCCAGGCATTAGACAGACCCTTGAAATCGGTTAGGGATATGCATTTAGGAGGGAAAAAATTAAGAATTTTTGAGGGATTTTTTAAAATACGAAATAATTATTCTACATTTATCGAACGGTGGGTATACTTTAATAGTATATTTAAGTATCCGAGCTATTTCTTTAAAATTAATTCATCATTAAGGGGTTACGTGGGTTTCGAAGCCAAAAAAGCATATTCCCTCTATTTAAAAAAATATAATATATAAATTATTTTATTGAAAATGTTGAGCACGTAAAAGAGCAACATTTCAATAATGTTAAAAAAAAATCATCCAAAAATTTGGGAAATTCAGCCGGTGGGACCTGGTTTCCGGACACCCCTAAAAAAATGTCCTCGTAGTGGTCAGGATATCTGATAGCTTTATCTGAAATAAAAAAACCAATTTTTTTCTGTTAGTAGATAAGTATAGCTCGTCATTGAGCGAAGGATTTCCAAAAAAATTTATATTTGAATTTTTGGCAGAGTTGTATGCAAAATAGTTCAATTTTTGGTACAATTTACACCACGTTAGCCACATAGCCTTGTGAAATTAGTTGTAATTGAAAAAAAAAACCTTCGTTCAATTACTAGTCAATGCCATTTTGAAGAAGTGTGCAAAATTTCGATAAGTTCCGTGCATTAGTTCTTGAGAAATCATGTCCACCGACTTCAAAAATAGTGTTTTGAGAAAAATACGACATACCTGCGTCGCTCCCGGCCGGTCTTTCCCAACGGAGGGAATTCCCAAAGGCTTTCTCTCCTAGACTTTTGCTGCGATTGACTTAAAACTTTGGGACAATATTCTAGACATATTCTACTATTAAATGATAAAATTTAAAAAAATGGATTTTTTGAATTTTTTAAACCCACGTAACCCCTTAAAATGGCGGAACTGTGGCAGAGTGTTGGGTGGGCCCTAGACCTACAATAACATTGTACAATACTTTTATTGTGCAATAATATTGAATAACACCTTGAACCGAAACGATCAATTATTATCACGCAATAACTTTGACGGCCCATACGCGTCAATGTTTTGGCGTGAGCAAGACCTCCCAGTGTATGGCGCAATACGATCTAATCCTACACGGTGCAATGAAAAAATATGGTACAACAATATTTAAACTCGCTCAAACTTTTGTTCGATCATTGCGCGATCTTCAATACTAACCCTAAAAAAATCGGTTCTTTTGGTCATCTCCTGAATCCCCAAAATCGCGAAATTTCGAACAGCGTCGGTTCCATTCGAGTGACAAATGTTATGGACGGGTTTTGAAGAGAATTTTGACTTAGAGAATGACGTTGGATTCGCCCCGCTATCGCGATATGTTCTCCTGTAAAGAGCACTTAAAAAATGGCCGATAGAGAGGCGAAGGAGTATCGATATGAATAAAACAAATGAAAAAATGTATAGTCTGTCTTAGAAATTGCGCCAAAAATCGAAAAATATTCGGAGCTCAATAAATCGAACGGGATGTCAAAGAGCAAACGATGACGAAGAGAGTGGGCCCAGAGTGGAGTTTGAAATAAAAAAGAAACATAGAGGAGCGGCGATTGAATACAGAAACTTTTTTTTTGCCAAAGTGCGAAAAATATGTTAGTCTTTTGATATTTTTATTTTCCGATTTTATACCCCCCCCCCCCCCCCCCCCCCCATACCTTGGTATGAGAGCAGCACGAAGCTGGAGGGTGCGGTCGACGATGCAGACACGCTCAGGCCCAATGGTTTGGTACATTTTTGTTGTTCCACATAACGGCCACGCTAGGGAGGTACGAGTACATACGGACGTACAGACTGTCGCAGATACCATAAAATGGGGTTGCTTTGAACGGGTTTTGGAATTTCTTTGTAGGTGACTGTTTTTCAACATCCTAAATTCCAACTTTTTTGCTGCAATAGACGATGTGTTCTTTGGCTATCAAATGTATAAGAAAGTCAAGCCCCACCGCTCCCCCACAATTTTTTATATATATTTGTTTTAAGTGTCAATGTAACCTCGAGTGTGGGATTTCTTTGACGAGACATTGAAATGCAACTTCTGTCAAAGATTAAGCGTTACTTTGACATCATTTTGATACAAAAATTTAATATTTTATATACTATGCATGGAATTAAATGAAAAATAATGATTTTTTACAGTTAAATTGTCATCTTTATTAAGGAGACATTTTACTTGAAAATATCAAGTACCTAGAGTACTATTATAGGTACTAATTCACTCTTATAATTATCATTGAGACCAAAATCAACTTTAGCAACATTATAATAAACTTGAACAACAAATTTAATCAACAAAAGAGAGAAAGTTAAAAAAGAACTAGTCTGTGTCCTCGCACTCACCTGTTAAAGTAGCCCTAAAAATTGTCAATGTTACCCTTAATGCCAGTTCAGGGGGAGGTACCTGAGTAAACTGCGAGAACAACAGGCAAACTTCGGGAATTTTTATCTCAAAAACTAATGTTTCGATTGGATCCGGGTTTTTTTAAAGTGGAAAATATGTATATTGAGGTATGTTAAAATTTTTTTTACCGGAACAGGTAAACTTCGGGAATTTTTATCTAAAAAACTAATGTTTCGATTGGATCCGGGTTTTTTTATTGGCAAATATGTACATCGAGGTATGTTTGGGAATTTTTTCAAATAAATTCGTTGACTGGAAGCGATTCAAACGCGCTTATCTCGAAACATAGTTCTCAAAGTCGGTGCCAGATGTATCTCGAAAACGGCTTGTCCGATTTTGTCCAAATTTGGATACAATATTCTTCGATAGTTTTTCTCGTTCGCCACGTAGGGGTTTTTCATTTGATTGAACCATTGCTGTTTTATGCAATGTGTATGGAATCCAAAATCGTCGGAAATTGCGAACGAAAAACGAACGTTAAATTAAAACGCTCGCAATTCCGTCAAAAATGAAAATTTCAAAAAAATCCTACGTGCCGAACGAGAAAAACTATCGAAGAATATTGTATCCAAATTTGGACAAAATCGGACAAGCCGTTTTCGAGATACATCTGGCACCGACTTTGAAAACTATGTTTCGTGATAATCGCGTTCGAATCGCTTCCAGTCAACGAATGCATTTTGAAAAATTCCTAAACATACCTCAACGTGCATATTTTCCAATAAAAAAACCCCCGGATCCAATCGAAGCGTTAGTTTTCGAGATAAAAATTCCCGAAGTTTACCTGTTCCGCTCTGGTCCTCTGATCGCAAGAAAAAAAAAACGAAGGTAGAATCGAACATCGCACCGGATGGCACCGATTAATCGAATAATATGCATATTCAATTGGGTTCATTAGCAAAAAGTGACGAGCGTCGGAAGCGCGTGCGGTTTTTCCTCGTATATATATCTCGATACTTGGAAGATTACGCGATTAAGCGCTGATAAAAGGAGGGTCAAAAGTTAAAGGGGCCACTTGTGGACTCGTAGAGAGTCTCCGATGGTGGTATATAGTATCTGTTTAGTTGGGCCATAAGGTTCTCGTTTATAAGAGCCGAAGGGGGATGCGCGCGAGCCCCGAGTATCCATCTCCGTCTATCTCTCGATGGCCCACCGCTCGTCGGACTCGCTCTCATTTTACTCTTGGCTACCCTGCTTGGGAATTATCGCTTGACGAGCCATCAAGCGAACCCTCCGACTCGTTCGAACCTCTTAATGAAATTCTCACCCCTGACTGACTGGCTGGCTGGCTGGCTGACTGACTGACTGGCTCGGCGCAAACCCCGAGTCTTCCCTACCGAGTGTGGCCACGGCAGCTCTCTATCGTAGAAAACTCCGCGAAGAGCAGAGAAAAGGGGGTGGGGGTAGATTGAGAGATGGAGTCCCGGAGAAGTGTATCCTCGTGTTTATACGTGCGATTGTCTGCGCTCGTAAGCGACAGGGACGCACACCGCCGAGTGGGCTATATATAAAAGAATAAGAGAGAAGGATATATCTCGCCACGGAAGCCCCCGGGGGATCTGAAATCTCTCGCGCCCCAAAGTGGTTGCAGCCTTCGCACCCTCGGGGTTTTTTTTTTTTTTTCACAGCATCCCCTCAAGGCACGTATAGACGCGGCCGAGGGTGCGAAGAGAGAAGAGCTCACGCTTTCTCCGGTATAGCTTTCCTCGCGTGTAGAGCGCGCCGAGCGCTTTTCAGGAATCCAGAGGGGTAGAAAATCGCCGAGAGTAGGAGTGTTACTTTCCCGCGGCGTTTCCCCCGCAATGACACGCATCGCGCATCTCACTTTCACACCAGGGACTATAAACCATTAACGGGCAATATTGCTACGCACAGTGACGCGGTCGAGAGACGGAGACCGTGAATTTCCCCCCACGAAACAACGTCGGTGAGCACATCGCTCGCGAATACACACACACACACACACACATACGCCGTAATACGCGTCCAACTACCCTCGTGGTTCTGGCCAATAATTAACGAGCGGGGGGTTGAATTGACTTGCGGACGTCACGGTCGTTCTCTCGTGCACTACGTCAGAATCCGGACACTCTGCACAAGGAGACGTTACCACCCGAGTCGAATTTTTCAGCCTATTTTAAAGGCCTTTGATCCTATGTCAGCCTGACTTGAGTCTGTTTACTGCTAGAAGTCCTACTATGGGCCGCCGCACGCTCTTCCTTTGCTGCTTCCCTCCTGCATAGGCCCTTATACTCCTACCTAACCTAGCTGAAGTCGTCGCAGCTCCTCTTTTGATTGCGTTTGGACCTACCGCGCATTTGGCTGTTTCGACGAAACGAGGGTGGGGATGGTCGCATTCGAAAGAGCGGGTCTGGTAGTTTTCAGTGACCGTCATGCGTTTGACTAGGTAGGAGCGCGCGTTCGCCGTGGAGGCCTACTTTTCCAATGGCCTTCCCATTATCTCCACCCAGCGAACCTTTCGCATTCGCTTCAAACTTGCCGCTGCAGCTCCGGCAACTCTCCAAAGTGGAAGAAATGGATCTTGGGCAAACAGTTACAATATTTTTGATAGGAATTGCCCTCACGTATGCATGTATAGGCGGATCCCTATAGCAGACACGCATGCATACGTATAGGTACTGGTATACGTGTGTTGGTGTATGCTTAGGCATGTATGTGTGCGGGTATATACGTGTGTCTACGCATGCGCGTATTCAGGCATATGTATTTCTATATGCGTAATAGAGTGTATGCGTGTGGGTGTATACGTGTGCCATTCGACGTCCTCCTTAGCGCCTGTAAGTGGAGAAACGGGTAATTTGTTCCCGTTCCAGGCATTAAGTAGGGACTCATTTTATATTGAATGCGAATCTTCTACCACTGTGAGGATCTGGCGAGGCAAAATAGGCTGAAAATTTCGACTCGGGCGTATTCGCATTCGAAGATTTCACCTTTGTCAATTGGATTGGGTCTCGGATTGAAGGAGCTTTCCAAGTGCGCCAGGAGTAAACACGTGTAATTGTCGTAAACTTGCAGAGCCCATGAGGCACGTGAAAGCCGAGCATCACCAGCACGAGAAGGATCTGGAGGACGAGGACGACCTCGACCTCGAGGAGGATCATCACCGACGGCCCGAGCTCTCCTTTCACCACACGATACAACAGCAGCAGCAGCAGCAGCAGCTGCTCCACCACCATCACCATCATCAGGCTTACGAGGATCACCTGAAGGAGGAGGTGGTGAAGTCGGAATGCGGGGTAGCCGGGGGTGTGCCGATACCAGCGACGAAGCCGAAAATCTGGTCACTCGCCGACACCGCGGCCTGCAAAACTCCACCGCCCACGCATCTCCATCATCAGCAGTACCAGGTGCACCATCCGCACCATCAGCATTACGGGCTACAGCAGCAGCAGCATCACCACCATCACCAGCACCAGCAGCATCATCAGCATCATCAGCATCATCAGCAGCATCAGCTGCAGCACCAGCATCAACATCCGCATCAGCATCATCACCATCATCAGCAGCAACAGCAACATCAGCAGCAGCAACACCAGCAGCATCACATGGCGGCGCAGAGTCATCATCAGTCGCAACAGCCGTGGCTCGGTGGTACGACCGGCGGTGGAACGGGACTGAATTCGTTCGCGTTGCCATCGGCTGCCTCGATGAGCCCGTCCGCCGCTGCGACTGCACCGTACTCGAGCGCGGCCGCCAGATACGGTGGCTTTTTGAGCTCATCGACCGGCGGCCAGCTTCATTACAATCCAAACTCCTCGTCCGGCTCGTCCTCGAGCGCCTCGTCATCAGCAGCGGCGGGGTTTCCCGAGGTTGGGACGGATACGCCGCCCCAGACACCGCCGAATATGAAAGTCGGAACGCCGAACGGAGCGATCCAGGCACCTCCGGGGGCGGCTTATTGCCCTGGTGGCGCAGCGGCAATCACCGCTTCCAGTAGCAACGCGACCCAGTCGGCCCATTATCCCGGGCACGCCTCCTCGGCTGGTTATCTTTCGACGAGTTCCGGCTCCGCGAGCAGCGTTTCCTCGTTCGCCTCGCATCTACAGGCTTCCCCACCGCACAAGGACTTCTCGACGCTCAATCAAACCTCGATACTGCATCAACAGAGCACCGCCAATTTGCCATCCAACGAGTCGACGACGGCGTTCAAGCCTTTCTACAAGGGGTAAGCTCACGTTGGCTTTTCTTACCTTCCCGCGTAGACATTTTGATGGGGCCCAAATCGGGGCGTTCAGGTTGCCTGACTGCCCTGATAGGGCACTAATAAGGCAGCCGGAAAGGGCCCTACTAGGAAATGGAACGTTGTGTCACATATGGGCCTGACCTGGTTGCCTGAT